>PVKA01001383.1:118483-140073 GCA_004027165.1 Ctenomys sociabilis | reverse complement strand
TCACTCTGGAAGGGTCTTCGGCACTAATTGGCTGCTTGGTAGGTTGGTCTTGACAGTACCAGGTAGGTAGTGATCCCCTTGCTTTCTTGCTAATGCATTCTCTGGTCTCTTCGGCTTCCTCCTCTTTGATTTGCCTAATTAGTGCTAATAATTTAAAAGCTGCATGACCCTTTTTTGATCCTGCTGTCGACGGCAGACAGAGCCATTCCATTAGCAGATATTAAATATCACTAATCTATGGTGACACACGGTTGGAACTAGCTTGCACACAATTCTGGCCTGGGATCCTGCAGCTGACTTCGGTGTGTGTGTGTGTGTGTGTGTGTGTGTGTGTGTGTGTGTGTGCGCGCGCGCACGTGCGTGCGCACCCACATACATACACATACACGCATTGACTTTGTTCCTAGAGAAAATTCATTCTTGGCAGTAGCAGTTTAAAGCACTGTGTCTTAATAACTGTTTGAGGTCCCCTTTATTGTGGGCTGGCATTGAAAACCACATGATTTATTCCACATTTCAGGATTTTAATGATTAATTCATGAATGTATCTGCAAGAATGCCAAGGTCTCCAAAGTAATGAAAGCTTTTTTTTTTTCCTAAAGTTGTTTGTTTTCATTTCAAATCAAAGCAATCTGTCTTGAACATTCATTTCTCTCCCTCTTCACTCCATTCACCCTGAAAAGAAAAAAAAAGCTGCTTATTTCACTAGGGTCTTGATAACATTTTGACAAGTAATAGAATTCATTTACATTTATCAAAATAAACAGGTAAGTCTTCCATCTTCCCTCTGGGTAGCTGACATGGACGGGTCTCTCACCTGCCACACACAGCAATAAACTCGAGGTCACGGGCAGTGATTCAACCTGTGTGCTCTCAAGTATCCTGAGACTTCTGTGGAAATGGAAAAGGGATCCTCAGGTGGGTGTGGTTCTGTGGGACCCGTGCCAGGGTCTGGGAAGGGTATGCACCTTGGGCTCAGGAGCTATGAACCACATCTCCCTCATTGGTAGGCCATATTTAGAGGGATGCCAGGGCTGAGTGTTGGCTCTGTACTTGGATTGACTGAGTTCTAATTTTATTTTCCCACCGAGGCAAGTTACTTATAATAGCTATAGCATACAGTTGTGTTGAAGACTGAAAGAGGGCATTCATGTAAAATGCATGCACAACACCAAGTGCCCAAATGGCTAGGAGGAGGAGGGTGGTGACAGTGACAAGGAGGGCAGTGGTCAGTCACTGAACCTGAGCCAGAGTTCACTGACCCCTTGGACAGTGGCCAAGAGGTCTAGTAGAAGAGGTCACAGTAAGGAATGGCATTCAAGAGCTGAAGGGCTAATAACAGAGAACCTCTCTGGGTGCCCCTATTATTTTTAAGTTTTAAAAAGTTTCATTTATTTGCTTGGAAGTGTAACTTCCATGTTGGATGAGTTCAAATAGTACAAAAAGAGACAGAGAAAAGTTAGTCCCCTTCCCATTTGATCTCCCAGTGCCTTTGTTCCCTCCTCAGGCCCTAAGATCTTGATCTTATGTATTCTCCACACCATTCTCTTCTTTCTTTCTTTATTTTTTCTTTCAAAAAGTCTTTTGGCTTTGCTCCTTGTACTAAACAATGAAGCCCGAGAACTTAATTCAGCAGCACATTTAGTTCCAATCATTCTCCCACTGATGGGCATTTAGTTTCTAGAATCTTCTCATTATATCATGGCCTTGATGTAGGATAGAGAATCCATTAGTTTCTTTGGTAAGAGACACAGCAAGAGAAGTACATGGCAGGCCCTGCTTGCTTTCTCTTCCCCAACATGAATTCTCTACAGCTTTTATGGTAGAACACTATTCTTCCTTGGTGAATTGCCCTCCCATAATTTCTTGTCTTGAGGTTATTTGGAGGCAACTAATCCTAGCTTCAAGGATGGGACGTGACTGAAATCCAACCAAGAGAAGCACTGAACCCCGACTGGCTCAGGGAGCCTCACGGGGCCTGGTCCAGCCAAGGAGAGCCACACCTGGGACACAGCCTCCTTATTCCCATCAGAATAAGAAGCAGGGCTGTGGGCTGAAGGGAGGGGGCACCGGACAGGATGTCCGGGTCTGGGGACAGTGGGTGTCTGTACATAGCAGTGGCTACAGGACCATAAATGAGTCATCAAGGAGCTTGTTTTAGAGAAGAAATAGCAGGGCTCAGTGGCATTCTTCAGAGAAGGCAGGAGAAATGGGGGAAGGCGTCAGGCTGCACTCCGGAAGCTTGGCAAGCTGAGAGTGGATGCCACTTGCCTGATGAGTGGAGGGGTTTGTGACATGGGCAGGACTGGTTCTTGCCCGCGCTCTTTCCTGCCTCTGAGGAGGCTGTGTTTCCCACACCCCTTTGACTTTGAGTTTGGAGGCAGAGTCTTCCTCCCAGCACTGCTTCTGCAGGATGTCTGGCCGCGAGCTTCTCATCCTAGGGGCGATCTACAGTCAGACAGCTCGTTGACACAGACTCAGCCCCTGAGCCTGGGCAGCTTCCCCCTACAGGCTCCAGTGATGTGCTGCCCTTGCCGTTCCCATCCCTGGAGTGATGTGGTTAATCTTTGGGTTGCCGCAGTGTCTCCTTTTTGACCTCCAGGCTCTTCTATCTGATGAGTAACCACTTGCTCACATTAAGTCCTCTCTGCTTGACAATCCAGTTTAAAAGTAGACTAAAGAAGTTAGACATTGTGGTGGTGCATGCCTGTAATTCTAGCTCTTGTGAGGCTGAGGCAGGAGGATCACAGTGAGTTTGAAGCCAACCTGGACTACATAGAGTTCAAGGCCAGTCTGAATTACAAAGTGAGATCCCTTCTAAATAAAACAAAACTCAAAAAAAAAACTAAAAAGTAAAACTGTAGCTAAAGAGCTATACACAGACATCTCTCAAAAGAACTATAAATGGTCAACAAATACATGAAAAAATATGTTCAATTTACTAATCATTAGAAGAATGTACATCAAAGCCAGAGTACTAAATACATTAAGAAAAATGAAAAAGAGGGCTGGGTGGATAGTTCAGCAGATGAAAGCTCCTGCTTAGGCAGATGCAGGGGCCAGGGATTTGATCTGCCAGGCTGGCCCTGCCCCTAGAGTGTGCTGAGACTATGAATGAGACCGGGCATGGTGGTGCGTGCCTGTAATCCCAGTGCTTCTGAAAACAGGAGAATCACTGATCTATGTAGTGAGACCCTGTAGACTCTGTACTAAATATATTAAAAAAAAGAAAGCCACAGTGTGGTATCATCATCTGGGGAGAATGGCTACCATAAAAAGACAAAATAAATGCTGGAGAATGTGTGGAAAAAAGGGAATTGTTGCCAAAAACAGGAATGAAAATTAGTGTAACCCTTAAGGAAAAGAGTATTCTATTTTAAAATAGAATACCATATGATCCATGAATTGTACTACTGAGTATGTACTAAGAATATTCAAAATTGTTACACAAAAGAGGTATTGAAACATTATTTATGATGGCTGAAATGAATCAATTCGGATGCTCTTCAGTGTGTGAATAGACGAATACTATGCATTCATGAGAAAGAATTAAATCTTGTCATGTGCCATGAAATGGATGTACTGGGGCTAGAACTGGCACAGCAGCTGCCTGGCAAATACAAGGTCCTGAGTTCACTTCCTGGTACCAAGAAAAGTGGGTGGAACTAGAGGTCATTAAGTGAAATAACCCCCATGCAGAAAGAGAGAAATATTCTCACTCATTTGTGGGAAGCAGTGAGCCCACTTTGTAAAGAATGGAATGGAAAACTGGTTACTAGGGTTCTAGAGTGGGGCAGACAAGGGAATTTTAAAAAAGGCACAAAAAACACCGTGGAGGAATCATTCCTTTCCTTTTTGTTTGTTTTTTTAGCATGTTAAGGTAACTAGTGGACAAAACAACCCATGATTTCTTTGAAAATGACTAGGATAGAAAAGTATGAAATTCTTAACACATAAAAATGAGTAATGGGGGCTGGGGAGATGGCTCAGTGGAATAAGCACTTCCCTGGCAAGCACAAGGGCCTGAGTTCAATCCCTGGTTCCGCTAAAAAAAAAAAAAATGTTTATGTATTACCGGGTGTGGTGGCGCATGCCTGTAATCCCAGCACTGGGGAGGCTGAGGCAGGAGGATTGTTGCGAGTTCAAGACCAGCCTGAGCTACAAAGTGAGCTTAAGGCCAGCCTGAACTGCATAGTGAGACCCTGTCTCAAAAAAAAAAAAAAAAAAAAAAAAAAAAAAAAAAGAGTAATGGTTAAAGAAACTGGAAGACTTATTACTCTGATTTGATTAATGCACATCATATACATCTATTGAATTACCATAATGCATCCAACGAAGATGCAGAAATTTCTAAGCATGACTTTAAGAAATTTAGTCTGAAACACTTAGTGTGGATTTGATCTTGCTGGATGAATCCTAACTAACCAGAAGAGGACAGAGGAAGAAGAGATGAGTGGAATATGGGTTCGCGCCCAGCTCAGAGAGGCTGATAGAAAACCACAGGTCTGAGACTTGGTCCTAAGCTGGAGGGATCACAAGGAGAAATGGTGTAGAGGGAGGAGAGGTCACAGCATGACCTGGGGCTCCACAGGTCATGGAGGGGTAAGAGGCATTAGCTGTGGGGGCTTAAAGTGACGGCTTTCTGGGAGGCAGGACAGCTAGCCCCGCGAATGTGGGCTTGAGGGAACCAGAGAAGATTCCAAGGAAGGCATGGTGGTGCTCAGAAAGATTGTTTGATACACAGGGTCAAAAGGCAAAAGAATCTGCTTTTTGGTGGTAGCTGTACTACTTTAATGAAAGCTAAAAGGGGAGAAATGTGATCTTGGAAACTGGAGCTTGATATTGGAGAGGGAACTCATCTTTATAATGGGATAGTGACAGTACGAAACTTATTTGGAAGAATATGACTTAGCTAATTTACTGCCAAATCTGCTTAGTCTTAATAAGCCATTGATCCGGCTTTGAAAAAATCTAAGGAAGTCTTCATGGTTTCCTGTTCACTGTCCCAGAGATCTCACTCTAGAAAGTTATGCCTGTATTCATCCATGTGAGCTTCTGAAACAAACTGTTAGACTAGGAGGTTTAAAGCCAGATGCCAGCAGATTTGATATCTGGCATTAGGCTAGTCTTTGCTCCCCAAAGGACTCCTTGTTGCTGTCCTTATGTGGTGAAGGGGTAAAAAGGAACATGCACATGCCCTCATGTCACTTTATTTTTACTTGTCTTTTTGAGACAGTGTTTAGTTGTGCAGTTCAGGATGACTTACACCCAAGCTGGTCTCGAACTCATAGTGATCCTCTTGCCTCAGCTCCCTGAGTGCTGGGATTACAGGTATGCGCTGCCACACCTGATCTGCTTTGTCTCCTCACATCACTTTAGAAGGGCATTGATCCAACCCCCAAAGGCTCACTGGTGATAAGTTTCAACATGAAGTTTGGAGAGAACATGAAAACCATAGTTCCACAAAAGGAAAGCTACCATAAATCACAGACCTCTGGTTTCTCAGTTAGAAAAGGTCATTTTGCAGTCAGACTGAGGCCCAGAGAGACTCAGATAATTGCTTCTGCATGAGTTGGATTGATCCAAAGAATTGTGACCAAAAGGTCTTCCTCACACATGCTATCAATTTCTTGAGAGCTGGGGTTGATCTTGCTCCTGTAGGTGAGCTCATGGCTCAGTACAAGATTCAGCAAGCAAGTGCTAAGTGCTGGGCCATGCAACGCCACACAACGCACAGGTGCAGAGGAGGAAATGCGAATCTGACCGACTGTGAACTTCTGGTTGGAAGATTCCACATGGGACACTCAGAGGGAAAGTCGGCACCACTTCCAGAGTTGAGGCCTTCCGCACAATTTAGTAAATTTTTTTTGTTTGTTTGTTTGCTGTACATTCAATTTATTTTTATTTTAATTTTTTAAATTTTGTTTTAAAATTTAGTAAATCTTATTGGGAGCTGCAGCATGAACAGGGGAGCATATAAGTGACAGTGATGGTGAGGAGTCAAAAGCTCTGTGTGCAAGAAGCAGAAAGTACAACTTTGTTTTTTTGTTTTTTTTCTTTGGTTTAAGTAGTGAGATATACAGACTCACAGGGGTGGAAGTTTGGGTGCAAGGTGGCTTTTGTCACAATAGGACAAATTCTGCAGTTCTCTGTGCTTCTCCTGCAGTTCTCTCATCTCTGTGTCCTCTATGGAGCAGTTTCTATCCTGGTAGGAACAAAGAAGCTGAGCTCACATCTGCCCAGATGTTCTCCAGGTACAAGAGAGGGGCTTCTAGAAGCTCTCCTGGAACACAGAGGGCAGGGGTCCTTTTTCCCCGTTTCTCATTATGTTTTTCAGCCTATGAAGAGAAGCCAAAGGGAGTAAAATGTAAGCCAGACCATGATGTTGTTCTTCTCAAAGCCCTTCAGTAGTCTGGTGATGAAAACCTGAGTCCTTAGCCAACACTGGAGGCTAGCAGGACTGCTCTGAACCCTTGACCCTCTAACTTCATCTTCTGACTGTCCTGCGTCTACTGTGCTGCTCCTCGTGCTTGCTGAGATGCCTCAGGAACTCTGCCGGAGGGCTCTGCTGCAGACCTCATTAGGAGAAGTGCTCACCCCCAGGGGCTGGCCTTGGTCACTGTTTAGGATGTAATCCCTTGGGCTTCCCTTCCTGCTTTACTTCCCCTTTTTTCAGTAATCACTGAAACACAAGTATTTTATGGTCTGTTTTGTTTCCTTCCCCCTTTTGCCCTTCCTCCCTTCTGTATTCCAATAAATTAAAGAAGAACCTGCAGGTGGACAGGAAATATTTATTGGATAAATAAAAATTTATGTCAAGCCTCATTTTTCTTTTGTTTGCTCAGTCTGGCTATTCCTAAGCCAACTATTTCCAGGGGCGTGGGATTACATCAAAACAATCAACCTTATCCTGAGAGAGGAGTGCACAATTCTCAACAAAACTTGGGTTGTTTCAGGAGGGTGAAGAGAAAAAGATTGCTAGGTTATCTTTTTCTAGAGCTTTCTGAAGACCTCGATGAGGATGGAGCCCATGTCGTCCTCAGGGAGCTCTCCACCTGCCCAGCAGAGACCCCTGTGAACTGAAAGGCCACTAAGGGAGGGAGACACAGAAGGGAGCAGAGAGAAAGAAGCTGCTTCAGAAAAGCTCTGAAGAAAAACACCTGTGTGAAAGCAGCAATAAAATTTGCAAAATGAAAAAGAAAAATTACATGTGGACCCCTTGTGGCAAGATCCGAGGTGCTGATGGCAGTCCCACAGGCACTTTTCTTGAATGGCAGTCTAATTTCCCTGTCACAGCAGAGAGCTGCACCTAACCACAGGTGCACCCGAGTCTCCGCACAAGAGTGGGAAAGCTCCCCGGCGTCCACTCCCGCCTGCAGCAGAGCAGGGCGCTCTTGTGCCCCTGCCAGGAGCACCCTCGAAAGCTGGGCGCGGGGTAGCAGCTTAGACGCCGTTGGCAGCAGTCTATGAGAACAGCTTGCTTTTGCTCAGAATCCACTTCAGAGAAAGGAACTAAAGGAAGCTAAACTCACGTCAGGAATTCATGCAGCACCCGAGGCAGTCTGGGCGGATGCCTTCTTCGGTGTGACTGCTGAGCACAGCTTTGTGCCCCCAGTTCCAGGTACCAAGGATGCATTCCTGCCTCTCCACAGAAACAGCCGACGTGCTTTTACGAAACTGAAAATCCAAGTTCCAACCCTGGCTTAAAAGTGTTCTGTGTTGCCTCAGGACTCAGATGAACTCCCAAATTCTGTAGGTGCCTGCTGTCCCCTTTCAAGATGGTCTCATCCCTGCTGGCCTCTGCACCTCAGCTGCTCCTGTACTCCTGCCACCTGGCAATCTGCTTTTTCCACCAAGTCGTTGGTGCCGCACGTCTTTTCTATGGACTGCTCCTGTCTTCCGGAGCGCTCTTCCCTTAGATCTACCGGTGGCTGACTTCTTATTCAGACCTTGTTCAAAACCATGTGTTAAAAATGCCTTCCTCAGACAAGGAAGCACCACACATCGGGGTGCTTTAAACATTTCTAACAACAGAGCTGGTACAATTAACTGGGCAAGCCAAGCAGACGCTAGCCGAACTCCACAGCATGTACAAACCAGCTGAATGTCACCTGGTCGCACACTGCTCACCTGTCAGCAACCCGCTTGTGTGCTCCTTGCCTACCTGCTGCTGCCTGGCATTACCTGACAGTGTCTCTCTCCTTCCCCACTTCACTGCTCTGCTATTTCTTTCTCTTTCTTATTGTTACACGATTATATTCTTTGTGGGTACTGAACACGTGTGTGACACATCCTAATTATTTCCACGTCCCTTTTTCTTCTCCCCTTCGCCCTCCACCTCTAGTCCCCTTACCATTTACATAAGATTTTTTTATTTTGCTCTTTAGTTTATTTGTATTCTAGGTTTGCATATAAGAGAAACTGTGTGATACTTAACCTGTGTGTCTGATTTCTTCTTTTTTTTATTGAGAAACAAATAGTAATGAGACAGTTTCAAAATCGATTAGTAAGACAGTTTCAATAATTAATACATTGCATATTGTTGTATTTGTAGTGGTTAGTCATAGTACAAGATGCAGACATGCTATCCTGTCCAAACACTATTAGTACAAATCATTCTTCTCATTGAATTAAGAGAAGGTAGCTGGATATCTAGCCTATTTTGTATATAAAGATACAAAATGGTCCTTCACTTGTTTCCCCTTTTTTCTTTGGTTTTGTCAGAGATGGATATTCCATTGCCATTAAAATATTGCATGTGTGTGAATTCAGCAAAATAATCCAATACAGTCCAGCAGTCCATAATAGTAATGGATTGTCCATAGGACTGGCAATGCCAGAAGTTGTTGACTTGAGCCCTTTACAGCTCAGCATATGAATATGCTTTACATTTTATAACTCATTATTATAGTTTTCTGTTGAATGGTTAAGACCAAGATAAAGGAAGACCTATATAAGAAGAAATGTACCTGCCAAGATCAGTCAGATCCCCTCAAGATTTACCCTGAAACCCTGTACTACAGTTTGTAGATCCTCTGTCAGTGTCAGTCATGTGGATGAGTCAGTCATTGCTTGACCAATTTGCTCTCTGTGAAAGCCTGAGAGAATGTTTTCTCTCTATGTTAGGCACACTCTACATCATCAGTCACTTTCCTCTGTGGTCCCATAATCTCCTTGATCAGAAAATTTGGGACACAACTGAGTTCCATGATGTTACAGTACAGGTTCTCTTATGTTCTGAGTCCTCACTGACCTTGAAAGGCTAGGGCCCAAATGTTGGCTGTCCTTGCAGCCCTTCTTTTGCTCTGATTTTTGTTCTGCAAACTCAAGTTGTTAATCCACCAGGAGAGAAGCTTAATGATATTATTACCCTACAACATAGGCAGTTGAGCTGTCTGAATAGCAAACATCTTAGACATAACATGAAACAGGTCTTTTCCATCAAGTATTGATATGTTAAACTTTAAATACGTACAGAAAAAGCCAGGCATGGTGGCGCATGCCTGTAATCCCAGCACTCAGGAGGCTGAGGCAGGAGGATTGTTTTGAGTTCGAGACCAGCCTGAGCTACAAAGTGAGCTTAAGGCCAGCCTGAACTGCATAGTGAGACCCTGTCTCAAAAAGACAAAAAAAAAATCTGTACAGAAAGTGAAAAAAAAATTTAAAAAATAGGAATAAACAATTACATATTTCTACACAGTAGTTTAGAAATTTAACCATATACAGCATTGTAGTAGGACAGTCCTATGACATATTTTTCTTGTCTGTTTTCATTTATTACCCTTTTTTAAAAACAAACAATGATTTATTTCTCTTATTATTATGGTTTCAAGGTATATACAGTTTCCCACAAATGACTCAGATTTATCTCTACATCAAAGAGTAGTACTCTGTTTCTTTACCATTTATCTGATCAGCTTGATTTTAAGGTTTGGTGGGCTGGGGAGATAGCTCAGTAGAACAAGTGCCTGCCTGGCAAGTGAAAGGTCTCAAGTTCATTCCGTGTGCATGCACACACACACACACACACACACACACACACTATAGCTCTAATGAGTTGTGCTATAAAAGCGGGTATGCATGTATCACTGCAATGTGATGCTTTTGACTTTTTCAGGAATATACCTGAAATAGATGGGTCATGAGGAATTTCAGGTTTTGGTTTTCTTGAGGATTCTTGGCACTGACTTCTTCAGGGGTTTACATTCCCACCAACAATGAAGAAGGCTTCTTTTCCCCTGGCAACTCATTAGCATTTGTTACTTGATTTCTTGATAATGGCCATTCTATCTTGAGTGAGGTTGAATCTCAGTGTTGTTTGAGCTTGTGTTTATTGAACAATTTTTCATGTATTTATAGACTGTACTTTTTCTGAGTACAGTCAGAAAAAGGTTATTTAAGGTGCCCATGTTTGGACTGGGTTCTTTTAGTTTGGGGAGTCTAATCTTTTTGAGTTCTTTATGTAGTATAGATATTGGTTCTCTGTGACAACCCACCAGAGCAGGGCTGGTCTGTCCTTTTCCCCATGTGTGATGACAATCAGCAGTGCCTAGTTTTGAGTCTGGCCTAAAGCAGGATTCCTGGGAATGAAAGGCCACAGCAGCACAGCCCTCACAAGGCTCCAGTAGTGGGAGATGGCAGGGGGGTGGCAGCTACAGAGCTGTCTGAGTGGGGCACTAAATAACCCTGGAATTCCAAATTTGAGAGTCAGAAGGCTTGTGAGGTCAGAAGTAACCTTGAGACAAAATGGTCATGGCTCTGGGGGTGGCCAGGAGGGAAAGATATAGGCAGGTTCAAAGGAGACACTCTTGAAGCCAGGACTGCCAAACAGGCTATCATCTCCAGAAATGTTGGAGTTCTTGATGTTTGCCAGAGCTGGGGTAAAAAAGTCACTATCTCTGTAGACTATTTTTGGAGAACCTGGTATAATGTACAGTAGGTTGAAACATCCTTTAATGTCTTAGACAGTCACATTTGATTCCCTATGACACCCTTGCAAGAGAGTGGGTGAAATAAGCTTCATTTTGTAGGTTAAAAAAGCGAGAACAAATGATTTGCCCCTGGTCATGAATGAGAGGGCAGCCAGGCAAAGACAAGTGGGGCATTTTGAGTGGGCAAAACAAACATTATTTTCTTGTGCTCAAATTTGTGATCCTCCTGCCTCAGCTTCCTAGAATGCTTGTTCCACTTTCCCCTGCTCTGAGCAATTTTGTTAATGGCAAGAGCCATGAATATTCTGCCTCACCCCTTCAGAGTGTGACCCTGGGTGGATTTCAGGCTCTTACAGCCTCCCCTTCTGCGGGAAGTACGAGGCTCAGATAATGGCCTTAAGAGTCTTTCTAGCTTTGATGTAGGATTCCATGATGTCAAAATAAGGGAGATTGTATTTTGTGGATTGAAAACTAATGATCTTTTATGCTCCACGTGTAACTCTTTATTTCTCAGGCTACTTGTTATGTAGTGTCAACATTGCCTCCTATATCAGACACCGCTGTAATAAGTATGCTATTTGTAGCTGCAATTTCCATTTTATGGCAATATCTGACTTACACGAGGTGTTTCTAAAGCATGTCACTTATACTGCGCACACCTGCCAAGAGCCTGATCTTTCATAATGACTTTCCAGCGAGGTCACAGAAAGTGTCCAAATGCAGGTAAACAAGCAGTGGGAAAGTTTTCAGCACAAAAGTGTCCTTCTGGGAAGGGCCTGCGTCTGTCCCATGGGGGATGGTGACAACGTTTCTCCATCCGCAGACCAGGCTCTGGTGGGGTGGGCAGGGATTGGAACCATGAACAAGTGCATTCAGACTCTGAAGGGAGCAGGGAAGGGGGAAGTCCAGAATCCTATTAATGCAGCATGGGGTCAATTTGTGAAGGATCAGGGATCTTCACTCTGCTCGCTTATTGCCAGTGTTCATTTCCGTTGATTATTTTCATGAAAAATTTAAGCTTAATACTCAGAAGGCAGAGACAGACAGGATGAGAGGCAGGGGAGTCTAGAAAAGAATGATCTCATCACTAACTTGATGGCATTTCCTACCTGCTTATTTGATTTTTGGCAATTGGTTGTTTTGCAAGTTGGCTCTGGCTAGCTGGTTTTGGGCAGTCTTGTCTGTTTCTTACAGGGTGGGTTCTGTCCATCTGAGGTCTGAAGTCTGACCTTTTAGGGTTTGATGCTGCAGATGGATGGTCCAACTTGTTTGTCTCTCTGCATCCGGGATCAACATCCCTGTCAACCTTGGAAAGGGACAGAGTGGTAGCATGACAGGACCCAACCCTCGCCCTGGCCACACAGCAGGAGGAGGATTTTGAGGAGTATCTTTCCTTAATTCTGGCAGGACTGTAGTGGTCTCTGAAGCAGAGCTGAGCAGACACAAGCTCTGGGGAAATCTGATCCTCTTACAAGCCTCGGAAGCCCTTTCAGCCAGCTCTTAAGGCCACTGCTCTGTGGTTATGCTGCTGGGATGTTTAGACAATTCCCTGTGCTAGAGCAATGATGACACATTCCCTCTGGGGGGCCAGAAGAAAGCATTCGCTGGACCAGCTTCCTTTTGACATGCTGGGGTGCAGTTCAGCAACTTGTTATAGCTGGCTGAGCCCCAGGACTAGGGCTAGCTGAGAAGAGGGTGAATTTCTGTTCTCAGGGATTTGGTTGCTTGTTGAAAATCCCCCCAAAGGTCAGTCATCTGGCTAGGATTTCTTCTTGAGCCTTGGCAGGCTGACAGCTTGTCCTTGATGCAGACTGACCTGCAGAGCTTGTAGCACGGTGCACAATGTGCATCCCACTACTCGTTCTCTGCCGCAGGGCTCAAACGGTGCCAGGCTCAGGAAGCACCCCAGAATGGTAGCCTTGAAGAGAGTGTGGCCCACTAAGGTGCCTGCCACGCTCCTCGCACTCCTGGCTACCTTGTCGCAACTGAGAACTTCGGCTATGGCAGCAATGACGATCATTTCTCATTCTTACAGCATGACCTATTTCCTGCAGGTGCCTAATGTCTGTCTCAGCCAGGAATGCCCTCTGCTCCTTGTCTGTCCGGTCATCTGAACTGCCTTTCCTCCATTCTCAGCTCCACTGTCCATTTTTGTGTAACATCTGCTCAGCGCCCCTGGGCTCAGGGCACTTGGAATTTGACTGCATGAGTCAGTCTCTCCCGCTGTATTGTAAAGCCTTCAGGACCCTTCCTCTTTACCTCCATCCTTTTTATTTCCATTTATTCATTCACTCATTTAGAGGCAACTGAGATAATGGGTACAGGCACAGACTGCCTGGAGCAGTGGTGAGTGCCGATAATCCCAGCCACTCTGAAGCTGAAGATTGCACATTCAAGGCCTGCTGCAGCAATTCAGTGAGACTGGGATGCAGCTCAGTGGTGCAGAGCTTACCTAACCCCAATTTTCTAACAGGGGTGAGTACAATGGTAATATTCACTACTTAAGGTTGTTGGAAAAATTAAACACCTAAAATTTATTGGTACTTATTATATAATAAGCAACATACTGGTAACAGTAATTGCTACAATTATTTGTTTACTTAGCAAATATTTATTCCCCAAATATTGGTACTTCATAGTGCGATTAGGTATTATATCCAGGATCTAGGAAGATGGTTGGTATAGAGATGTGATTGGTAAATTGTTCACTGAGTGAACAGGCTGTTCAAGTCAGGTAACCAGGATTCTGCTATATAACTGCCAAGTCACAGTTGTTTAATTTAACAAAAGAGTATTTGTTGTTTCTCCCTTAAGTTTAATGTAGGATAGCTGGGTGTTCTGCTCATCAAAGACAAGGAGCCAGGCTGAGACCTTAGTGCCATCATGGAAGATACTTTCAAGATCTCTACAGCAGAAGGAAGGGCATAGTGCATTGTCTCTTAAAGTGGCACTGTCATAGTGCTTCACATTTTATTGGCTAGAGCAAGGCATATGGCCCTTGTTGTACAGCTTCATGGGGATGAGGAAACTGCAATTGTAGACCATTCCTGTGTCCAAAGGAAGAGGACAAGGATATTTGTGAACACCCTTCTTGACTCTCACAGGCAGGTGATACAGTATTCTGACTGAAACACAGGTCATTCTTGGCTTACAAAGAATCCTCAGGTCAAGGTCACTGGCAGCAGGTTTGGAATTAAGCTTTCAAAATAATTCTTTTCTCCCTTTTTCAGTCAGTTATATTTAAACTGATGGGTATCCTTGCCAGTCTTCAGAAAATAGCAGAAAGAAATAAATTTGTGTGAAACATCCCACATTCTAATTAAATTTCCTTTTGCTAACCCAAGGTTTAGGCTTGGATGCTGATTTACACTTAAAAAATCAAAACAAAAGGCCAGATTTACACAAGCTTGCAAAATGCTTTTATGTTGTTCTCCATAGCTGACATGTAAATGAAAAGAATGTTTTAATTTCTCCCCTCACACACACCTTTGTTTTTGTTGCTTGATGGCTTGGAACAGAATTCTGTTTAAGACAATTAAAAGTAGTTTCTGAATGCAGAAAGCCAGCAAAGCAGGCCAAGGGGAACACGTACACGAAATTAAGTGGGGCAGACCTTAAGTAAGCAGTGAAGGGTCTTTGAGGAAATACTGGCTTGCAGTAACTCTGTGTGCAACCAGGGAACATGAGTCTGTCTTGGCAGCCCCCGCCTTCTCCTTCATGTCCCAGTGAAAGTGGGGGTGCATTTGTGTCAGAAGTCATTCCCAAACTCAGCCCAAGAAGTAGTGGAGCAGTGCATTTGGGTAGTTCTGGCTCAGGACTTTACCTGCGGTTTCCCTGGAGCATCGCTCAGGGGCTGCACCCTCTGAGGGTGCACTGGGCTCACAGACTCCTCTCCAGCTTCCATCTCAGCTGCTTGCTGGTTGACAGCTCAAAAGTTGAGCTCCAGACCATGTAGTCCTCTCCATATAGCCCTTCAGAACAGGGCTGCTGGCATCCCCAGGTGATGGGGGTAGAGTAACAGATAGACAAATAGGTGGATAGATACATACGTAGCCAGATGGATAGATGCATAGATACCTAGCTAGGCACATAATACACACATACAGAGATAAATTACACATGTATGCATAGGTATATGTGGGTATATGCTCTGTATGTTAGGTCTCCATAGTAAGACATAGTAAGTAAATAGGTAAATGCACAGAAAGACTGATGCAGAGAAAGACTGTATGGAAGCCACATTGAGCTAATTTGGAAAAGGCATACTCCACTTAAGCTGTGTTCTGTTGGTCACACATTGACTCTGGAACCATTTGGGAGGTGATTATCCAAGGCTGTGTCAGGAGGTGGGATATTGGGTAGCATCTTGGGTGATGCTATCCAGCATCCCACATGAGGGATACACATATACAACACACACACACACACACACACACACACACACACACACACACACACCATTTTAAATCAGAAAACAAGAGCATAAACTTTGAGTAGCCACTGGCATGACCAAGACCTGGGCCAGGAGGTCTATGTAGGTCACCCTAGCTACTGAAATAACCCTGCCGGGCTGGTGCTGCTGGAGCACCCTGGTCACAGAAGAAATGAGTGCCAGAGGGGCTAAGCAGCCAGACTGCATACATCTGGGTAGCGAGTGCTAGAGCTGGGACACTAAAGAGAACCCATCACCTGCAGAACAGCTGCTGGAGGCAAGGACAGCAGAGTGTGCCCTCTGAGCTTGACTTGGCCAGGTCTCCACGCTAGACTCTGCTCTCGTCCTCTGAGTGGCCTTCTGTAGGTCACTCAGTCTCTCAGCTACTATGTCATCATCCAAATGATAGCTAGGAAGTGAAAATTGCCTTCTGCAGAAGGTTGCTTGGCAGAGTCACTGGGGGAGGGACGCATGCTGCACACTGACAGGAGCAGATCCCTCTTCCCACCAAGCCTCCGCTTTTCTGTGTGAGAAACAAAGGAATCAGACTGCGAGTCCAAAGTCTTCTCTGATTTATAGCCCATAGATCAAGTGTGTATGTGAGTGTGTGTAGTGCTGGCATGGAACCCAGGGGCTCATTCCTGCTATGCAAGTGCTGTATCACTAAGCTGCACCCTCAGACTCATGAATATTAAAAAAGTGCTAAGTAGCACAAAACCAGACTGTACACTGATTGTGTCATGCTAATTGTTGAGACTTCCTCCACCTCAGCTAGAATAGAAAGCAAATAGATTGTAGCTTTCTTTTTATTCAAGATATCAAAAGGTGGCCTGGTATAGGAGTAGAATGGTTTGGATTGACAATGTTTGCCAAGTCTCCTGAGTGTGGAAGGTGCTGGGGTCATGGTGTTGTGGTTACTACCGCCTTCCCTTAACTGGCAGGGGCTGGATATTGCGTCCCAGTGATGGGAAGCTGATGAAGACAGGAATGCATGTTGAGTAAAGGCCTCTGGAGACTAACCTTGACTGTGATTGGCTTTGTGATCTGAGTGGAAGGTTTTGACTTCTCTGGTCTTGTGCTTGCTTTTTTTTTTCAGATGAGGACAAAAAATGCCTTGGCTCTTTGGGGGTGTTAAGGTCAAATGCATTTGGGACACATAATGGAAATAAAGCAGACCTTAAAGGTTGAAATCTTCAGGAGCCCTGGAATCCTGGAGGCTCTGGACAAGCTACGTGTGCCCCTTCCCTCCATAATAGATATCAGGGCTTCCAGAGCATGCGGGCAGGAGGACTGTGCCAATTAGCTTCTAGAGAAAAATGGCTGCTTGAAAATGCCAAGAACCTTTTCGCATACCTCTTCCTAATGATCCTGAGAGGAAGAGGTATAGTAGCTTCCGAGGCAGTGACAAAACCATCCATGTTGTCCCTGACCTCTGGGGCAGACCCAGCTTAGGAGGACTGGCTGAGGACAAAGAGGAGCGGGGAGGGAAAGGAAGGACTTGGCTGTGTTTCCTCCTCTGTGGCCCTTCCTCCATGGGGTGGCTCAGACAGCTCTTATGGTGCCTGTTTTGAGCTTGCCTCAGTGTCACAGGTGCTCCAATAACCAGGCATCATGGGTCTCTCTCTCCAGTTACCCTATTTGCTCTGTGTTGTGGACAGCAGCCTTGGGAATTGGATTCTGACCCACCATGGAAGGGAGAAGCCATTTTGTGAGCTGGCTCCCTGCCAGAATACTCTGTGGTCCCTCTTTGCAACATAGGGCTTGAGTTTCCCCTTTCTTACCTCCACCTCATCTGGGGCCGGGAGCATGACCCCATCCATACTCCAGCAGTGCATGGTTCTGACCTACTTCTGGTCTTATTTGGGCAATACTGTACTTTTGAGTAGGCCCGTACCCCTCCATACATTTTACAACACATACACCTATCATTAGTATATCTCTGTTTGGTTTGTGGGCCAACCCAGCACCATCTTAAGTGCATGTGCAATTCCATGCTGTTTTGAAGTCTTCTCACAAGTTTTTAATTAAAATTTTACTCAGTTAATGGTAGATTCGCAGATATTTGCAAGACCTAATCCAAGGCGATCCTGTTATACACCCTTCATCCAGTTTCTCCCAATAAGAACTTTTTACAATCAAAATTTTGAAACTCTCACATTTTAAAAGAGAATTTAAGACTCATCCTCAAGGAGGTTGGCGGTTGGTGAAGCTTTGGTAGCATGGCCTAGTGAGCCCTAGTGTCAGGAGCCTGGGCAGGGTCTGGCTCAGCTCTGTGACAGCCTCTTGAGGGGCCTCCTGGGGACTCAGCACCCTCATTGGTAAAATACGGGAGCCAGGTGATGAGGTTTTAAAGTGCCTTTCATCTCTGCCATTTTTATGATTCTTCCACATAGTTCATGACAGCCTCTGGGGCCAGCCTACTCTGGTCTTTGTATTAGCTAAATTGTATCACTCTGAGATTGCAGAATCACAGCTCCTAGGGTGGCCTGTTTCTGTTATCCTCCACGTTTCATTTTCTGAGGGTCTTCCTCCCTTCCCTCCAACCCATGTGACTTAGGATGGAGAGACACCCCACTCCTGGCTATAAATGTGGGTATATGCTCTGTGTGTTAGGTCCAATTACATATTTATACTGCACATGTGGATTGGCTCCTGTTAGGACATCCATCCTAAGATACCACTGAGAAGCTGCCCAAGGGGCAGGGAAGTAAGTGCTCCTCCTATCTCACAGAGGTGCTTGGAGACCTGGTGCTTCTGGAGTACCTTTTTCCTTCTCAAAGAAAATCTCACTCAGAACTGGATTGAATCAAGAAAATGTGGGAATGCCAGATGGAGACAGAGACAGAAGTGGAGGGCATCACTGAGGGTCACACATCAATTCCCCATGGCTCTTGAGGTGAAAGGAACCCAGAGAGCTGTGAAGGAGCAACCACAGCCCATCTGCAGGGAGAATGGAAGGGAAAAAGAAGCACCACACATCATGTGGCATGAAGTCCAGCCTCCTGTGAGCAAAGAGGGTGCTGTGGAAGGCAGGTGGGCTTGGGTTTTCTCAGTGTTTGGCAGCAAGAGGTGTGCAAAGGGTGCTCCAGCTGGGGCATGAGAGGAAGAGGTCACTGGAGGGCAACATTAGTGTCAAGGAGCAGTGCAGTGGCTTCCAAAATTACTCCCTGAAGCACTAAAGGAAACCCAGCCCAACACTCCTGGAGACGTGTGATGGGGTCAAGAGGAATTATCTCCATTAAGGGAGAAGACCGTGTCTACCTTCCCCTTTGGTTCACATGAAAGCTCAGCTCAGCTCTGGGGAGACAGGAATAATCTCCAGGATGGGCCTTCCATTGTAGGTCAGGCCTGAGCAAGTGAAGGGGACGGATCTCAGATGGACTGCTCCAAGGCCTGCCTGAGCCACACATCCCAGGCATAGATTGACTTGCAAATGACCCCAAGAAGCACTGGTAAGGACCTCAGCATCTGGCAGTCCAGGGTGGAAGACAGTCAAAGGGGCCTTGTCAACAGGTGAGAGCTGTGGCTGTGCCACCGTTCCCCTGCAGAACTGTCCACTCAAAGGTCCTCCAAGTCTAATGGGTGTTACCTTCTCCCCAAATGTGGTGCACCTCTCATGTGTGGAGGGCATGGGTCACTACCAGCTTGTCCTTTGATGATGAGTCCTGAGGATGTGACACTGACAGCACTGCTGAAGGGACTGGGGATGGAAAAGGGGAGCAGGCATCCTACAGAGGACACCAGGTTCATTTTGAACTGGACTGGAGGAGCCTGAGCAAGACTGGATTGTTGTGTATCCAGCCCAAGTGCCCAGGAAGCTATGAGAATTGGCACCAAAGGCTGAGAAGGGGTGGGAAAGGGAGATTCAGCAGAGTGACTGTGAAGGCCAATTTCAGCCCTGATCTGCAGGGTTTAATGCTGTGTGGCCCATCCCACCTGCTTCTCTCAATCTTTCCTGGGACCTCAAGAGGTGGCTTTGCTTTATTTTTCTGGTCATCGTACAGATGGGTGGGCTCAGCTCGGGGAGTGTTATGATTTGTTCAGTCACTTGGTTCCTTAGGGGCATGGTTGGGCCATGAGTAAATGTGCTTGGTTCTAGAGTAAATGTCTTAACCATGGCGCCAGTACTCTTGGCTGCCTCCCCAGTCCCATTGTCTCCTCCTGCCTTAGCAGCAAGACTGGGTTTACTTTAGGTGCTAGTGTTAGCTATGCTGCCATATTCCCCATTTGCCTTCGCAGCCAGTAATGGTGTTCCCATCCTTGTACACTTCTATAACCAAATGCCACCGATAGGGCACCTCACAGTGGTAGAGACTTATTTCTCAGAGTCTCAGAGGCCAAGGTGCCAGGAGATGTATGGTGAGAACTGTTCCCTGCTTCTGAGGTGGCACTTTGCTGCTGTGTCCTCTGGAGAGGAGGAACACTGAAGAACAGACTAGCCAAGAAGCTTCTTTCAGCCCTTTTGTAAGGCACCTAATCACTTAACGACCTTCCCAAGGACCCTACCTCTTTATAGTACAACAAGTTATAACAGGAATTTTGGAGGAGACCATTTAACCAGCACAACTGGCCAATGAGACACAAGCAGATGTTCTTAGGTGAGACTAGCAAGAAAGCCTCTGAACACCCAGATAGATTCCAGATAGATGTACTTTTGATGCCTTCCTTTCACTTCCTTCCTAGAACATAAATGTGATGGCTAGAGCTCCAGCAGCCACTGGATTATGAGATTTCCTTGAGACCATACTCCATGTACATAAGATTAGGCTGAAGGAACATGTAGGACTTTGGTTTCTGGTGACTTTGTTCTGGGCTGCTTACTTTGTCAACCACACATGAGACATTATTATTTCTGGTCTCTGTTACTAGGAGACAGGTATAAATCCCAATGGATAGAATCACTGAGCTAGATAATCTTCCAAGAAGCCCAGGAGATCGTCAGTGCCTGCAGAAATACTGAGGAAATTCCATGTAGCCATCCATGAATACTGAAGGGCAGTCCTGAAGAACTCTTCCTTCTCCAGATAGCAACACAGCCATCCAGCCCATTGCGCCCTCCTCGTCTTAACCCATTGAAAGCCTGCTTGCCTTCATAATGACTCAGGTGACAAGTATTTCTCTGAATGCCGAGGTCTCCTGTTTCACTGCAGAAGCTTTCAAGAGCTCATGTTCCTGAGGAACAGGGCTATGTCATGGTAATTGTACCCCCATGCACAAACCCCTTAAGAATTCTGGGCATGATGGACAAATCAGGAGATACTCTGCTGTGAAGTTCTGAGATTTCATGGACAGTGGTGAACAGACCTGCGACACATTGGTAAGAAAGCTCCTGCACACAAAGTAGGGTCACAAGCTCAGAAGGGACATTCTAAACATTAGGAAACTCACACAAATGAAAGAAACTGAGCATGGTGGTGGCAGGAGAGTATATTTTTAAGTAACCCAAGATTGTGTCATTTATATAATGAAGTCCATTCCTCCCTTGATATATGTTAGGTTTTAAGAATTTAGAAAGGAGCCATGAGAGGGAGATGGTGACACACCACAGAGGTTCATTTCATTGGCCAATTCTGTTTTTTTTAAGTATCTAGTACAGGGTCTCACTACACAGACTGGACTCCTGGTGATCCTCCTGTTTTCAGCCTCCCATGCACTGGGATTACAGGTGTGTACTACCACACCCAGTCTCAGCTGCCATCTCAGCATGCCCTCAGGGAACGACAGGCACAGCACCACAGCGATTGAATCCTGGTCCTGGTATCTGCCTAAGCAGGCCCTCAGCAGCCAAATCTTATACTGCAAAAGGGATTCTGGAAAAGGTAGGCCTCAGCCTTAGATAGAAATGACGGCCATGTTCAGTTGAAACCTGCCTGTTGAGGTGATGGTTGATCTGAATGTGATCTGTGTGTGTGTGTGTGTGTGTGTGTGTGTGTGTGTGTGTGAGTATTCACATTGGTTTTTGGCAGGCATGATAAATGGTACCACAGAGCTGACTTCTCCATATTTTAGACAAAAAAAAATTAAAAAAATACCAAATTATAATCAAATGACAATAGCCGGGCGTGGTGGCGCATGCCTGTAATCCCAGCACTCGGGAGGCTGAGACAGGAGGATTGTTGTGAGTTCGAGACAAGCCTGAGCTACAAAGTGAGCTCGAGGCCAGCCTGAACTGCATAGTGAGACCCTGTCTCAAAAAGACAAAAAAAAAAAAAAAAAAAAAAAAAAAA
>PVKA01001383.1:80395-118383 GCA_004027165.1 Ctenomys sociabilis | reverse complement strand
TTGAAAGAACCTTTAATTTATTTCTGAAGAGCAAGTGCAAGTTTATCTCTGAGGTCAGTTCTAGTTCTTTGACAAGCCAGCTTTAAGTAGCTGCATCTTAGAAGTGGCAGTGACATTTTGGACTTCTGTTGAATTTTTAGATTAGTCACTGAACACACTGGCAGCTCTTAGCATATCAGAAAGGCAGAATAAAGCAACAAAACACATCGTATGTCTTAGCTTGAGTTCCTCAGAAATTAGAGCCTGAGATCCCTGCAAGCAAGAGTTCAGAAACAAAAGCCAATGAAAGATGGATTATTGACTTGGCTATTACTGTGAACAACTGCTGGTTTATTTTGCTTGGGAATTTTGAGAAGCTCTATGGAATATGCCAGAGAGCTAGCTGTCTGTCCAAAGGACCAAAGGGGCATGCTCTGGTTTCTCTTCAGATCGTACAAAGGACCAAAGGGAGAGGCATTTATCCATTGGCTGCAAGGTGTGTTGGTCAAGGGTGGTCTCGTGGGGATCAACTCTCTGGCTTTTGCCGGGCATGTGTGCTGAGGACAGTGTAAAGCTGGGTGGGGGATCTGAGGGCAACACCACAGATGCCTCTGGAAGGAAGCTTGAGCTTCTGCTGCAGGCCGGGGGAGGCACATAATCTGACTGCACCTGCACAGAGACGACCTGTTTCTGCAGTGATGACCTGGAGGACATATGAAGGGCCACAGGGAGTGTCTAACACATTAACTAAACAATAGTCTACTGGACTGTGTTCTAGATGGAGGGTACAGGAACGAGATGTAAAGAACTGACATGATAAAGCCCTTGCTCTTCCACCAATAGCCGTTGTTTCTCTAATATAACAATTTCTTATCTCTATGAAAATATTGCATCATAAAATTTAAACTACAATGAATGGTATCTATGAGCTGCATGTTGAAATTTAAATTCACATTCAGATAAAAATGATAGATATATATATTTCCTCTTAAGCCAGGTTTTAAAATGAGAAGAAGGATATGCAGCAAAACTCTCAGAGCCTGATGTAATTGTGAATCAAATTTTCCATTTTTCTGTATTTTCTCATTGTTGCCCTTGCTTTGTCAAATGCCTGTGATCTTAGGAGAATCTGTCCTCAAGCCCCTAGGGATGGCTTTTTCCCCTAGTCATTCTCCCTTGGCTTTTGCCATGAGGAGCCTGATGTGAGGAAAAAACTCAGCAAATATTCAAGTAAATATTTATGGAATGATATGAATAAATACTAAGTTAAAAATAGAATATTTTCTTGTTCTACTCCTGGACTAGATGTACAACCAAACAAACTAGAATAGATTTTGCATAGATTAAATGTCACCTTTCTGACTTCCCCAAGTAAGGTCAGCTACTGCTTCTTTGTTTTTTTCCAGACCACCTTGTAGATTCAATTGCTAGACACCTTCTTCTGTGTTTTATTAATTCACAGCTCACTAGAGTGTGAGCTCCTCAAGGGCAGGGGCCATTTCTTATTAATCTTTCTGTTGTCAGCACTGAGCAAAGTTTCTGGAGCCTAGAGATTCTTAATTAATTGGGCCCTGACTCCAGACAATGTACCCTATGGCTGCTTTAACAAGGCAAGCACAATGAAGGCGCCATCTCTAGGGCACAGTGGTGAGGAAGCACCCCGGGGATTGTGCCCTTTGGCTCAGTGACTGAGCCATAGGAAATTCCTTTCTGGGTCTGAGTGAGCCAGGGAGTTGGCAGAAAACTTCATGGGCAAGCCCATGAGTTTTCTGTCTTAGTTTCTCCATGAACAATGAGAGCCAAAGTTAGAAGATATATGCGGTGCATACTGCCACTGAGTCTTCTGTGCCTTGAGGGACTTATAGTGACACATCGTGCTTTTTACAATCTTGGTTCAGATGTTTTTAGTATTTTTAATTCACTCCAGTCAACTCTTATAAATTCACTGGAAAGATTTTAAGCCAGAAGTGGTGCCTTATGTGATAATCTCATCACTTGGATGCCTGAGGCAGGAGGATCGCTGGGAGCTTGAGGCCAATCTGGACTACATAGAGTTCAAGGCCAGCCTAAACTACACAGTGAGACTGTCTCAACTACCCCATCCTCTCCCAAAATAATTTTGAAAAATCCATTAATGATAACTTTCTTCTACTTAAAACTCTGCAAAGGACATGGTTTGGCTAAACTAATGGCTAAACTAAAATCATCTGGAAGATGAACTACATATCCTTGAAAGTGCAAGTTAAACTAAGCTAGTTGTGGTAGTCTATGCTTGTAATCCTAACATACATGGAGGCTGGGGTAGCTGGATCACAAGGCTGAGCCCAGTCTCAGGCAGTTTAGCACCATAGAAAGCCGCTATTCCAAAAATAAAATAAGCTGGGGTCATAGCTCAATGTAAAGGCTTTGGATTCAACCTCTAGCACCATAGAACCGAACCACAGCAAAGCAAAGCAAAGCAAAGCAAAGCAAAGCAAAGCAAAGCAAAGCAAAGCAAAGCAAACCAAACCAAACCAAACCAAACCAAACCAAACCAATCAGCAAACAAAAATCAGCTGAGCTATTCCAACAAAGTCAAAATGCACTACTGATCCTCTAGGAAGAATGGTAAATCACTTGGTGCCACAAAGGTAATCTGAAGCACACAGGGAAAAGTATATGCGCTCACACCGAGGCTACCTGGGGAGGAGGGAGGCGATGAGTAGACTGAGTCCTAATAACTAAGGTTTAGTCAAGTGAAAGCATAGGAAATTCCTTTCTGGGTCTGATTGAGCCAGGGAGTTGGCAGAAAACTTCATGAGTTGGCATACTTGAAGAACATTTGTAGAGATACACTGCTATACTAAAAATGTCACCTATCTGTGTGGAGGCATGAGGGACTGGATCTTTTCTTTGTTCTGGTTAAAAAGTTGCTCTAGAGAAATTAAAATTCCTATTCTAGGCCTACTCCAGTAGCCATGAGGACTATCAGAATAGACCCACTACAATGATTACAGAACATACCACAGATGGGAAAGCTGAGAGAAACACAAAATCACAGATTCACAGCAGATTGCTCAACATCAAGAACAGAGACCAGAAAACACAGGAACAATGTATCTTAAATACTATTAAATACTAGAAAAAAATGTCAATCTCTAGTTCTTTTTTTTTTTTTTTAATAAAAACAGGGCTGGCTCAGTGAATTAAAGCACCAGCTTAGGCAGAGTGCAGCAGCGGGAGTGGGATCCCTGGAGAGCCAGGCTGGCTCTGCCTGGGGGGTGTGCTGAGACAGCAATTGAGACTGGGCGTGGTGGTGCGTGCATGTAATCCCAGCTCTTGGGAGGCTGAACGCAGGAGAATCACTAGAAGACTGACCTTGTAGACCCTGTCCTAAACACAGGAAAAAATAATGTGGGCATAGTTGCAGAGCAATATAATTAGCAGAGTTTACCGTGTTGTGTAAATTACATCGCTGTGCTCCAGAGTGCACTCACCTTGTGAATGGAAACTCCATGCTTATTAAACATCCCTGGACTTCCCCATCACTCTAGCTCCAGATGACCAGCACACTACTTTTAACTCTTTGAACTGGGTCCGCTGTGTACCTCATATCATTGGACACAAATATATATTTGAAAATTTATTTTCATTTTTTTGTACATATGTCCTAAGTGGAATTGCTGAATCCCATGATAGTCATGTTTAATTATTTGAGGAACCTCTATTTTCCTTGGAGTATGGAAATTTTTCTCTATTAGTGCACATTAATATTAAAAATACTGAGTTTCCCTGTGGCACTTTCACACATGCACGGACCCTCCCTGGGACCCTCCCTGGCATGCCCGACACCCTTGACATCTGTCATCTTGGCTCATAGTTGCCCTTCTACTTTTCTTTCTTTTGATTCTGCATATTGAGGAAAGCTCTGGTGCTTGCCTTTCTGAACCAGATTTATTTTACTTAATGCAATGTTCTGCAGTTCCATGTGTTCTTCTACAAGTAATATGATTTTGTTCTCTTTATATTTAACATTTTGGATTGTTAGGTCTTTGTGGATATGGATACTTGCTATATGGATGCTTGAAAATATGAAGAGTTTTTCCTCTTTATATTTTGGAATTTTAATGTCATTTTTTTATTTAAGAATTTGTTCTGGTCTTTTCTATTACTTTGTTCCCTTTGGGACTCCAGTTATGTGATTTTGGTTTGCTTGCTGGTGGCCTATAAATTCTATACATAGGTTTTTTTTCATTCTTTTTCTTTTTATTCCTTTGGGTGATTTCAAATGCCTTGTCTTTGAGCTCTACATTCTTGGTTGAATCTGCTCCTGAAGCTTCTATGGAATTTTTTATTTTATTCATTACATTCTTTAGTTTCAGAGCTTTTATTGGTTGTTTTTAAAGGTTCTTTATTAAACTTCCAGTTTTGTTCATATATTGTATCTTTGATTTAATTTTGTTGTGTATTTTCTCTTATAGCTTATGAAGCTTCTTTTGAGACAGGGCCTCACTATGTAGTACCCACCATGCCTGGCAGTCATCATGCTTGTAAAAGAAAATTATTTTGAGTTTTCTTGTCAGGTAGTTCATGATCAGTTGTTTTGTAGCGACATGTTTCTGTGATTGCTCTGTGATCCTTGTGGTCTTCTGTTGCTTTCTTCACATTTGAAAGAGGAGGATTCAGTCAGACCACCCAGAGATTCTTGGACATCTGAATAGATTCATGGCTCGTGTCTGGAGCCATCGGGTGATTTAGTGATCTGGCTCCTGATCCACAAGTGCCAGCCTGGTATCCACATCTACTGGGCCTGGCCTGGAGCTGTGTCTTTGAGGTAGGCCTGGAGAGCTAGGATTTGGAAATACTGTTCTTGTTGATGTATTGTTACAATTCCATTCAGGATCTCGCTATGCAGCTTAGACTCATAGTGATCCTCCTGGTGCTGGGATTACAGGTATACAGCACTGGGATTACAGGTATCCAGACTAAGCTGGTTCTGCCCACTCTGGGGATAGGGCTGGTGCCAGGGATCAAAATACGGTACTTGTGCTTGCCTAAGCTTGCCTAAGCAGGTGCTTTAATCTGCTGAGTTATCTCATGTAACATATACAGGCTCCTGTGTCAAATTTATTGTGGTTAACACTGTGCTGCTTGTATTTTCCTACAAACGGATCAACTTTATCCCTTGTTACGGCAGAATAGCACTTTATTCAATTATTGTAGTTTTACAGCAAATTTTGAATTTGAGTCTTGTAAGTCATCCAACTTTATTCTTACTGTTCAATATTGTGCTGGCCATTCTGGACCTTTTGCCTCTCAGTAAAAACTTTAAAAGTTATTTTGTTGATATCCATCAAGTAAGAGGTTTGATTGGAGTCATACTGAAATGTACAGACAGTTGGGGAGTGTTGTGCATGTGGGCAATATTTGGTATTCTTTTATATAAACATGGACTACCCACCACTTAGTTCTTCTTTGACTTTTTTAAAGATCAGTTTTGTGATTTTCCCCACATAGACTTTGCATACATTTTCTTAGATTTGCACCTCAGTACTGATATTTATTTGGGAGTACTAACATGATTTTTAGTTTTATAGTTCACTAGTTAATTGCTAGCTTATAGGGGAGCAGATGACTTATGTATTAATCTTATAACTCATAACTTTGTTATAATTACTAATTTGTTCCAGGGCTTTAAGAAATCCATTGCTTTAGATTTATGAACATGCTACCTGCTAACACTAATAGTTTATATTCTCATAAAAATTTTTCTTTATTTTTGTTTTTGAAAGAGAGTTCAAAATAGTATTAAAACAGAAAAATTATAGGTGAAACAAAATTTCACTTAACAAATCGGAATTTCACAGTATCTGTTGCAATGCATAGTGTGCCTTCCAGCTAGTTACTTACATTACCAGATCTATGCACGCGGAATCGGAAAAAAGAAAGAAACCAAAGAAATATGTAAGAAATTAAGAAGTCAAAAGGGAGAAACAATTGAAAAAAGGAGACAAAACAAATTAAGCATTATCTGCTCCTTTCCATTGAACTTTATTCTCTTTCTTTTTTTTTTTTTTTTTTTTTTGTCTTTTTGAGACAGGGTCTCACTATGCAGTCAGGCTGGCCTTAAGCTCACTTTGTAGCTCAGGCTGGTCTGGAACTCACAACAATCCTGCCTCAGCCTCCCAAGTGCTGGGATTATAGGCCTGCACCACCACGCCTGGCTTTTATTCTCTTTCTTGATCAGTGTATCTTTTATTTCCTTTTCTTCTCCTACTGTATTAGGTGATACTTCCACTGTGGTGTTCAGTTACTTAGTGAGCATATCCTTGCCTTGTTTCTAATCCTAATGAGAAAGCTTTGAGTAGCTCAATATTATGATTTTTCTTCTGTATGATGGAACATATTTAGATTTGCAAATATTGACCAGCTTGCATACCTGGGACAAGACCCCATTTTTATACATTCCTGATTTGCTAATATTTTGCTGAGGGTTTTTGCCTACATGTACATGAATTATATTGGTCTGTGTTTTTCTTTCCTTGTCAGGTCTTTGGTTTTGGTGTTAGGTTGCTGGGGCAGGCCCTCTAAATTCCCTCTGCTCCTATCTCCCGAGAGAGATTATAAGAGAATTATTATGATTTCTCTGAATTCACTAGCACATCCATCTGGGCTTGGAGCTTTTTGTTGAGAAGGTTGATAAGAAGGGATTCTATTCTGTAGTAGATACAGACAGACCATTTTCAAATTGTCCAGTTCTGTGAATTTTTCTATATTACATCTTATTCTATTTTGTCTCTTTTCAAATTTGTAGGAATAAATTTGCTACTATTCCTTCCTTGTACTTTTAATGTCCATGGCTTTATGCTGTGCTCTTTCATTTCTGGTATTAGTCATTTCTGCCTTCTCTTTTTTGTTCATTTGGCTTGACTAGAGGCTTTCCAGTTTTTATTTATTGTTTCAGAGAATAAGCTTTTGATTTCATTGATGTTTCTTGATTTCTAGTTTTCAATGGCATTAATTTTTTGCTCTAGTATTTATTTAATTTTCTGTTTACTTTGGTTTACTTTGATCTTGTTTTTCTAGTTTTCTAAGTATGAAATGCAGACTTTTGCTTTTAAGTCTTTACTTTTCTTCTAGATAAAGGATGTAACTTTAGACCCTCTAAGCATTCCTTTCTTACAAGTTTTGGTAACTTTTATTTTTGTTAAATGTTATCTTGATATTTCTTTAAAAATGATACTTTAAAAATGTTATTTAATCTTCTACTATCCTGGAATTTTCAATTTTCCAGTTAATCCTTCTTTTATGGATTTCTAATTTAATTTCATGTAGTCTGAGAACAAATATTATGTATCTTATATTTTTAAAAATTTGTTAAGGTGAATTTTATGGCTCAGAATGTGGTCAGTCTTGGGAAATGCTCCATGCACATTTAGGAATAAAACATGCCTGCTGCTGTTTGGGTGACGTATAATCTTATTTGTCTTTTTTTTATGTATTTAGTACAAGGTGTTAAGGGTCTCAGTACACAAATTGGACTCCTAGTGATCCTCCTGGTTTCAGCCTCCCATGTGCTGGGATTCCAGGGCAAAACTACCATGCCCAGTCTCAGTCTCTATGTCAGTATGCCATGCGGGCGGGGCTGGCACAGCACACCAGAGATTGAAAACTGGTTCCTGCATCTACCTAAGAAGGCACTTTAATCCCTGAGCTATCTTGCCAGCCCTTAGCTGTGTTTTATTTTTTAATTATAATTTTCTGTTATTTTAAAGAGTAAAAACAAGAGCAAAAAAAAAAAAACAAAAGCAAAGACAGAAACAGAGTAACATGTAATACGTGCCTTACAGATTTTCAAAACAAGAATAGCTGATTAACAGTGATTGATATATTATTTATTTTTATCATCAAATCTGTTGCTCAGATTAACAGATATAGTTACATGCAAGATGGGACATATAATTAAAGAAATCATATGATTTCAAGAAATCTTAAATTTTTGCTCTTGACTGTCATTTTCTTTTATTACCTTTTAAAAATTTTACTTTAAAGGGAATATAGTAATAATTGATATGACATTAGAAACAGTACACATTTAGAAGACCAATATGACAGTTTTTTCAAGCATGGTTTTAGTATTACACATTGCTGTTTTCAGTGTACTTGGTTCACAGATAGCAACACAGAGAGTTAGGGTAAGAATTATACCCATTAGCTGCT
This sequence comes from Ctenomys sociabilis, assembly GCA_004027165.1. Classification (NCBI taxonomy): domain Eukaryota; kingdom Metazoa; phylum Chordata; class Mammalia; order Rodentia; family Ctenomyidae; genus Ctenomys; species Ctenomys sociabilis. The sequence continues at coordinate 110,205 of PVKA01001383.1, read as the reverse complement.
ATTTTCAAAAACCTGCTGGAAATTCTTAGGACTATTGCCTTATCCAACTTGTATATATACATGTATGGTTTTGCCCCTACCTTGTTTCCTAACTTTTCTCCTTTCACTTTCCTTGATGCTTAATCCTTAGGTTCTCTCCATTTAACTGTGTCCAATACCTGTTTAAGGTTTTATTTCTTCTTTTGAATTCTTACATTAAGGAGACAATACAATATGCACACATGTGAGTCTTATTTATTTCATATGAGTATAGCCTCATGTTGCATCCACTTTCTTATGAAGGCTTCAAGTTTATTGTTCTTCATAGCTGAGTATAAAAACACTAAATCTTTTTCATTGATTTCTCAAGTGATGGGAATATTGGTTGTTTCTAAGATCTGGCTATTATAAATTGTGTTGCTATAAACATGGGTGCACATATATCACTATGATATGATGTTTTCAGTTCTTTTGGGAAAGTTTCAAGGAGGAAGATAGCTGGATTGAAAGGGCTTTGCAGTTCTAGTTTTTTGAGGAGTCTTCATGCTGATTTCCATATAGTTGCACCAGGCTACATTCTCAACAACAGTGGAGAAGGGGTCCTTTTCCCCACAGCCTCCCTAACATTTGTTGTTGGCTGATTTCTTTGTGATAGCCATTCTTTCTTGGGTGAGATGGTATCACAATGTTTTATTTTGCATTTCTCAATGGCCAGTGATGTTGAACATTTTTTATTTGCCTTTTGTACTTCTTCCTTGAGAAGTATGTATTCATCTCAGTTGCCATTTTTGGATTGGGTCTTTAAGGTTTGGGGCCCTAATGCTTTTTAGTTCTTTATATATTCTAGATAGAAGACAGCAATTATTAGTTAAGATTTTTTCCCAATTTCTGGGTTGTCTTTTCACTCTGTCAGTAAATTCTTGTCTTTTTTTTTTTTTGGAGGACTGTGCAGTTCAGGCTGGCCTCAAACTCACTTTGTAGCTCAGGCTGGTCTCGAACTCACAACAATCCTCCTGCCTCAGCTTCCCAAGTGCTGGGATTACAGGCATGCACCACCACGCCCGGCTAGTAATTTCTTTTGATATGCAGAAACATCAATAAGGGGAAGTCTCAGTTAATTTTTTTAAGTATTTCCCATGCAGTTTGATTTTTCTTCATAAAATGTTTGCCTACCCCTATATCTTTAGTATTTCCACCTACTTTCTCTCCCAGGAGATTTAGATATGCTGTTTTAATGTTTAGATCTTTTCCATTTTGACTTTAGTTTAATGCTTGGTGATAGACCTGGGTCTAGTTTTAGTTTTTAGGGTGTAGAGAGCCAGTTTTTCCAGCACTGCTGGTTAGGGTCTATTTTTCTTCCAGTGAACATATTTGGCTTCTTTGTCAAAGATCAGATGGCTGAGTGTGTTTGTAGTTCCATCTGCATTTCCTAATCTATTCCATTGATCCTCAGGTCTATTTTTTGCCAATACTATGCTGATTTTATCCCATAGTTTTGTAGTATAATTTCAAGTCAGGGATTGCAATGCCTCCTGCCTGGCCTTTGTTGCCTAGGATTGCCTTTGCTATTATAGGTCTTTTCTGGTGCCAAATAAATTTTAGGAATGATTTCTCTAGGTCTAGGAGGTAATTGGTGGCAGTTTGACAGGGACTGTATTAAATCTATGTAACAGTTTTGGGCGTATGGCCACAAATGTTGGTTCTTCCTATTCAGGATCAAGAAATATCTTTCTGTTTTCTGAAAGCCTCTTCGATCTCTTTTTTCAAAGTACTGTAATTTTTATTGAATAGATCTTTTGCTTTTTTAGTTAGATTAATTCTTATTTCATTTTCCTTGGTGCTATTGTAAAGGGTATTTTTTCTCTAATTTTGTTTATTATCTGTGTAGAGAAATGCTGTTGATTTTTGGGTATTAACTTTGTAATATGTTATGCTACTGAATTTTTTATTAATTCTAGGAGCTTTTTGGTGTTTTTTGGGTCTTCCAAGTAGAGTGTCATATCATCTGCAAATAATGATAGTTTAACTTCTTCTTTACCTATTCTTATTCCTTTTATTTCTCTCTCTTGTCTAATGGCTCTAGCTGATGATTCTAAAACTATATTGAATAGGAGTGGTGATAGAGGACATCCTTGTCTTGTACTTAATCTGAGAGTAAATCAGTTTTTCCCCGTTTAGAATTATGTTAGCAGGTGGATTGTCATAGATGGTTTTTGTCAGACTGAGGTAGAGGTCATCTATTCCACTTTTCTGTATGGCTCTGGTCAGGGCTCCACACTAGGCCTGTGCACTGCAGGGAGGCTCTGTTGGTCAGGTGGTTGGTCCCACATATGGGGCCTGTCTACTGGCTGGAGGGAGGTTCCAGGATTATCTGTCTTCTAAAAGCTGTTTTTCCAATGAATGTGTAGTACTACAATGTGGTGGGTTAAATTTGCATTCCCCTGGTAATTAATCATATTCTTTGCTTGTTATATATATTTACAAGAATTTTTGGGCCAGCCAATAGCCCAGAAGACTATTGCAAGCAGGTGCAGGGCTGGGTGTTTGATCCCCAGGCCTGCCGTGCTGGCCCTGCCCCCAGGGTGCGCTGAGATGCCGCATCTCTAGGGTTTTAGGTATTATAGTTCGATGTGTGTGGTCTGCCTGAAGTCCTTCAATATGGTGCAAGATGTAGATTGAGAGTTGTATATTTTTACTTAGATTATTCTGGCACCATTTTTTGAGAAAACTGTCTTCTCTTCACTGAATTATCTTAGCAGATTTGTCAGTCACGTAATGAAATCTGCTTCTGGATCCTCTATTCTGTTCCACTGATATATATTTCTTTTTCTTTTCCTTTTTTCTTGCAGGGATTGAACTCAGGACCTTGTGCTTGTCAGGCAAGTGCTTATTCTACTGAGCCATCTCCCTGGCCACTGGTGTATATTTCTATTCTTACACAAATACCACAATGTCCTGATTACTGTAGCTATACAGCAGGTCTTGTGATCAGGTAAGATGCATCTTCCAACGTTTTTTAAAGGTTATTTTGGTGTGATTAGGTTTTTACATTTCCATGTAAATTTTAGGATCCATTTGTCTGCCTAAAAGAAGATTTGCCAGAATATTTATTGTGTTTATAGGTCAGTTTATAGATAATTGACAGCTGAACAATATTTAGTCTTCCAATTAATGAGCTCATGTTCGCATTTTATCAGGTCTTTCAAAGTTAATTTTTGTTCATCAAGTGATACATTTTGTGGGTAACTGGTTTGTGTTTGTTTCTTTTGTACCTAGAAGTTAGATCAGTACCTAGAACATTATCTGGTAATGTCCTCTAATGGACTCTGAATATTCTTTGACTAAAGAGTTAGTGTACAAGATAAAACTTATTTGTTATCCTGATATGTTAATATATGTTCCACAAGATTGCTGAGTGAAATAAGTGAGAAAGTGCAAAGTACTTTATGAATACTTAGAACAGCTGACACTCAATAATATTAGTTATATTAAAGGAAGAGAAAAGGTAGAAAATAATTACTTCACATTGGCTTCTTCCAAGGCAAAGAACAAAGGATTAACAAGGATTTTGAGACAAGATAAAAATGCTAAAATTGAGGTTAGAAAAATCCACTGATCCGTAACAGATTCATCTTGTGACTCTCCACTGGAGCACAACCATATCACCCACAGTTTGAAGGAGGGGAGGTTCGTTTTTGGCTGGTTGTACAGCCTGAGGACACAGTCTGCGGGCTCCAGGGAAGAAAGGAGGGAGCTGCACCCCCCAGGCCCTGCCTCTGCTGGCTTACCTCCTCTTCCCAGGCTGTCTCTCAACATCCCACTTAGATATAACTGCTTTTCTTTTTCGCTTTTATTAGTCCACGTTTGCAATACATAATGGTCACATTCAGTCTCGGGGATTGGTACATGGTACATTGCAAGCCCCTTCTTTTTCTTCCTTCCTTCCTTTTATTTTTCCAACATCAGATTCATTTATTTATTTTATAAGACATGATAGAGTTGACTGTCTTATATATAAGATGCAAGCCATATAAAAGAGGCCATGTAACTAGGTCAAGGTGTGCCACATTGTCTCCACTGCATTACAATACCTTTTCTTTTTTCTGTCATCTGTCTTTTTTTCTGAATAGGTGGATTGAGATTTTCATATAAGAGGAGCCATGGCATGTTTCAACTTGAGTGCCTAAATTAACATTATGGTCTCGAGGTATATCCAGTTTTTTACAGATGACCCAAGCTTATCCTTTTTATAGCAGAGTAGTATTCTATTATGTATAAATTCCAGTGCTTTAATCCGTTCATCTGTTGATGGACAACAAATAGGCTGTTTACAAGATTTAGCTATTACGGATTGTACTGCTGTAAATCTGCTGTAAAAAATTTCTTACCTGTAAGGTGGGAAAATGATAACTACTTGAACATTGCTCCAAGAGTTAAATGAAACAACATGATTAATGTTCCATAAAACTCTGGCTAGGATGTTCTTTGAGATTCACGCTTAAAGCACCAAACACGCTCTCTTGAAGCGAGTAGTCTTTACATCATTAGGGTTGTTGATTAAAAACCTAGATAAATAATGATGTTCTTTGAAAACAGACCGTAATTAAAACAAAACTCTGGAATACAACAACAATAATAAGGAACTAACTACTCAACCCAGAAAATAACACATGCAGTTTTCCAAGCCATCAAAAAGTCCCCAAGAATCGCAGCAATGTGGGTCTCTAGACTCAATAGTCAGCAACTTTGCTTTAGTGAGGTCCATAAACAAATTTTACTCCTCTCTTAAATTTTAGTGTCTGTTTTTCTGCAGTACCGTATGGCACTTTTACTTCATTCTTGGAAGCACTGCCATTAAAAGCTGGAGACGGATAGGTGCCAGGTGCCTGTTACCAGCCCTCTACTTTGCCTGTGAGGGGTGAGTTGTGGATGCCCTTTTGCTTAGGGAGTCAGAGGCTGGTGATAGAGAGTGTGAGGCTGGGTCAGGGCTGGTGACAAATTGACAAGCTCTTTCTGTGTGCATCCTTTCCACTCACTACAGGGGAAAGATAGATGCTGGCACATTTAAGAGTGTTTTCTGAATCACTTTTAGCAGTCCTGGGAGTAGATTTACTAGGAGACATATGTTCTCAGTATTTGACTAAACACAGACAGACACTAAAATACGGCATACTCACAAGCTATGTACAGGTGTTGAATTTTAAATAACCAGCACTCGTGGGTATCTATTCAAGGAGAAATCTAAGCTCTCAATACCATAATCTTTCTTTTGTAATACAGGTATGAAAGAGATTCTTAGTAAATAGTGAAAGGAACATGGAAAGAGTAGGAAGAAGTCGGGGAAGCAAGGAAAGTGGGAGAGGAAGGGCGACAGAATGCAGAAACAAAGGGGAGGAGATACATTACTAAGTCATGCAGAGAAAGCCCTCCATAATACCTAGTTTCTTTAAAGAAAGCTCATGCAAAGATACTAGGAAGCCTAACACTCAGGTCTACAGTACCTGTTCATTATAGATTTAGAGCCTCCTTTTGCCATATCCACCTTCCTCCTCTTCCTTTCAAGGTGACACAACTCAAGGCTGCCTTTGCCCTTTTGTCTTTTGTTGCTGTTAACCTTTGACTTTCTCTCTTAGAGGCTGTACTTGGGAAACCCCTGGGAGTCTTGGAGCCTGGTCTTTTGCTCTGGCCTGTAAGGAGGTCCAGGGTTGCCTTCCCTCCCAGGGTCACAATCGTGGATCTACAGCCTCACGATGCTACATTGAGCAGCAGCTAGACTGCTCTGGGCTCTGCAGCTGTGAACAGGCCATTTAAAAAAATTGACGTATGCTATGTCTGCTTATTTATGGGGTACAGGAGGGTAGCTCAAACATGCATTCAGTTGTAATAACTCAATCAGGTAATTTGCATTTCCATCTCCTCAGACTTTCAACATTTCTCTCTGCTGGAAAGCTTCATGTTCTTATAGCTATTTAAAGTGCTTAATAATGGTAGTTGGAGCCGGGCGTGGTGGCGCATGCCTGTAATCCCAGCACTCGGGAGGCTGAGGCAGGAGGATTGTTGTGAGTTCAAGACCAGCTTGAGCTACAAAGTGAGCTTAAGGCCAGCCTGAACTGCATAGTGAGACCCTGTCTCAAAAAGACAAAAAAAAAAAAATAATAATAATAATGGTAGTTGGTAGTTACCCTCCTGTGGTGCCGTCAACCAGTGTCTCTCTATCTTCCCTCTGCTCCCTCTTACCACATATAATAAACAAGGGGCCACCAAAGAGGCCAAATCTATGACTGGTGGTGGGTGCTTCTGTGGAAGGGAAAGATGAAAACATAGGAAGAACACTGAAGGAAAAGACTGTGGGCCTCCACACTGGGAAGCAATCCCCCTGCTTGGCAAGCCAGGTTTTACTTATTGTTTTCATAAGACACATTTGAGACAATGTCAACTATCAGACTTAGCAGCACCAAAAGATGACCCTGATTTGTTAACTGATTTCGAAGTGTGCTGGTCCAGGCTAAGAATACGCTTAGACCTGCCACGCCAGTGAAGAACTCTGTGGATGCCAAATCCCTCTGTGTGCAAAAGTTTATCTGCTCTCAGAGAAAATGCTACTCATTGGCCCAGTGCATGGAAGGCATAAGTGGTGGAGAACTGTGTCGCTGGGGAAGGAGGCAGACTTCTGCACCTGTTTATGGAGGCTCTAACATCTCCTCTTCATGGTGGAACTGCCTCCCATTTGTAGCCGTGTTGGCTGTGGGGCTGCAAGGTCCCCCTGAGCCTCTGCCCAGCATGCCCACCAGACTGCTCCTGTGGGAGGTATTAGGCTGGAAATGAAAGAAGAGCACCTCTTTCCTGTCCAGCATAGTTGGTGGAGGTGGAAGCTCAGAGCTAACCATAGCCTTTGTTGCAATGCTTTAGAGAAAATGATGGGGAATAAATGAGGCAGTCAGGAGAATCAGATGCAGAGGTTGAGTCTTGTTAATCAATCACAAAGTAATTGGAAGATAATGCAGAGACTAGATGTATTAGTCTTCTATTGGTGCTGGGACAATTAAGAAAATTTAGAGGTGTACAATAACACTAATTTATTATCTCCTAGCTCTCAAAGTGAGAAATCTTACAGGCTAAAATGAAGTTTTTGTAGAGCTCAGTTCCTTGTCATTATGGCTTGTGTGTCACCCAAAGCCTTCATGTGCTCATAGGTGGCTGCATCATGGATGTGTGAAAGCTGGAGTAGTCCACTGATTATTTAGCCTAGTGCTGGGAGTGAGTGATGCCAAAGTCCACTCTGGGTGTGGGTGGCACTGCTTGGTAGGCTTTCAGTCTGGATGGAATAAAAAGGGGGAAAGAGGAAGGAAGATGTGCTGCCTCCTGTCTATCCTGCCACGGACTGTTTCTTCTCTGATATGTATCTCTGCCATGTTCCCCTGCCTTGGAGTCAGCTGGCTGTGGCTGAAACATGGCATGGAGCGGATGGAAACCACCCCGCATTAATTTGTCTCAGCAGTGAGAAAATAACAAGAACACTTATAGATGCTCTGGGGAGATCTGTTCTCTAAAGGTGGCCTGTTATTCCTTGAGCTGTGACTGCCATCTTCAAAGTATGGCACTCACATGTGCTTCTGTCATCACATTTCTCTCTAAGATTCCTGCCTCTCTCGTCTAAAGCCCAGTAGGATTACTTCTACCTGCCCAAGTAATCCAGGATAATAAACTCATGTCAAGGTTATCTCAAGGTTGATTAGCAACCTTCATCCCATGTACTACCTTTATACCTCCTGGCTGAGAAGCATACCTATTTACAACTCTTGGGGTTCTAGACATGGATGACTTTCTAGGATCATTATTTTGTCACCTACAGTAGTAAATAATAATAGAACCAGAATTAATATCTTTCCAGTTGCTGAAGTGCAGAGGAGGGATAAGGAGGTTAAAGTGAATTCAACCAAATAGGGTTTCCAGGGCTGAAGGCACAGTTCACTCACAAGAACTGAAATTTCCTGTGATCCTGAGATCTCTCTGTTCTGAGGCTGGTACTCACTCATAATTTCCTTAGTTGTTTAGGCCCCATCTCCCTCAAAACAGCCTACCTGCTCTAAGTGGGCCAGTGCTGAAATGAATCTGGGTCCTGCACAGCAAAAGTTGGGCTTTTCTTCTGCTCTATGTTAGCCTGGCATATCAGTCTGGGTTGTCAATGTGTTCCTTCACAGATTTCAAAATCTTCTGTTCCCTCTCTGCACACGTTTCATTCATAAGAAGAGCTCTTCTACACTGTTGTTAAGATTTTCCCAACCTTTTGTATTTGTGCTTGGATACATGTCCTTTCTCTTACATTTGCTGTGTGTCCTTTCAGAGTTGCTTTGCCTTAAGAGTAGCTGGAGGAGTAGAGGCAGAGAGGCAGCTAGTCTGGGCTTTCCTACCCCATCCCCCCTCCTGATGAGCCAGCACTCAACAGGGCATTAAAAAGAAAGCAGGGCCCGACTGGGCTCGCTGACTGCAGAGGATGCTTAACACACACTAACAGCTTATATCCTTTGAGTGCTTATTGCCAGGTGCCACATTTAGTGCATTATGTAAAGTGTTTATTTTAAACTTTCAACAGCATTAGGGAGTATTAATTTCATTAGGTACAGACAAGGAAACTGAGGCACAACTATTTTAAAGATGTTTTTCCCAGTGTCACAGTTATTTAATTTTTTTAAATTTATTTTTTATTTTATTGAAGTACAAATATCAATCAGACAGTTTTAAGACACCTTAACAAGACAGATTCAATAAAATAATACATTGCAAACTGTTTTCATACTGTTTTGGTATCATACAAGGTGCATACATGATATTATACTTACAGACATTATTATAGCAGATGTCTCTTATCAGTAAATTAAGAGTGTAGCTGTTTACTTATTTTTTATACCTGAATTATATCAAAAATTCAATAATTATTTTCCTAGTGGATGACCATAGTACCAGAAGACGACATAATATCCTGTCCAACCACCATTAGTGCTAATCTTGCCTCTCATAGGATTATGTAGAAGCACAATGTTATCCCAACTGTACTGTCCATACACACACATCATGATTTTTCTTTCTATACCCCTTCCTTTGTCTACACCTGTCAAAGGTGGGCACTCCAGTGTCACAGTTACAAGGCAGCATAGGTGGGATCCAAATTCAGGCAGACTCCTTAATCAAGCACCAAATTATTAGGAGGTAAGAGAGTTCTGATCACTGATGCCACACACGAATGTGATCTTAATCAGATTCTCTGAGATCCAAATGTTCTTCCTGGGGTAGGCAAATTTGAGACGAGGGCATCATCTCAGCCTTCCCTTGGTCTGTGGCTTGGCTTGAGCTGGGTCCCTTCAAGGGGTTTACTTTAGGAGAGAATCAAGAGGTACATGGGTCTCATGGCATCATCCATTAAGCAGATGGGAGGAGGCACCAAAGGAAGCAAGGTGGTGGCCGTGTCTGGGCCGTCAGTGGCCGGCTTGCTCTTCCACCGGTGCTGGAAACTTGGTTCTCAAGCCTTAAAAGCTAGAAAGACTCCATGAAAAACAAATAGGGGCTAAAGAATTACTGTCTTTATATTTCCTTTTTTCTTGCTTTACATATTTATCCTTTATCTACCAATCAGAAAATACTATTCTCAAAATCCTTCATTTGAATTGGTACATGGGGTCAATCAGAACACTGCATTCTTAATCTTTCATTTACATACAGAAAAGGCAAATTGAAACACACTGTCTATCCTTTGTTTGACAGTGTGTTTCATCTGCTTTGAGGCCAGATGAAAAGTTTTGTTTTTTTTCTGAGAGAGTCTTGCTATGCAGTTCAGGTTGGCCTTGGACTCACTATATAGCAGAGGCTGACCTCAAACTCAAGGTGATCCTGCTGCCTTAGCCTCCCAGTTCTGGGATCATAGTTATGCAGCACCATACCCTGCCAAGAATATATGTCATAGGAAAATTTAAATCTGCCTTAAGGCCAAATGGGTTTCTAATGATAATTGTCTCAATAACATAGATACACAAGGTGGGGACCAATCCACTTATTTTGGACACTAACCATCTCCCTCCCCCTTATTGGTCTGGGTTGCCAGAAGAGTTCTCACTGATCTTCTCTTGCCATGTAGTCTTCTTTCCCACAATTAATGATGCTGCATCCTTGTTGCCTTTTCTGTACACTTTGTCCAGTTCTTTGTTCAGGACACCTAAGGCCTGGAAAGAAAGTTGTCACGTCTACCCCCACCTGCTAACACTGACACACTCATTGACTCTTCAGGAATGAACTTTCTCCTTTTCCTATCACCTGGGAGCAGATAATTTCAATTTCAGCTGTTAAAAATTACTGAACATTCCTCTTAAAATAGTATTTAAGAACTTTTCCTTTGCAACCACATTGTCTTCCTCCAGTTCCATTTCTTTTTTATCTTCACTGGAATTATTTCTAAGAAGAGTTTTTTTTTTTTTTTTTAAGAGAAGCATGAAATCTGCTCTCTTTCAGTGTTCATCTGTTATCAAGTAGCTTCTTCTAAAAGTAGCTTGCCAATTAAATGGTATTTTGTACTGGGTTTCTTGCCTCTCCCTCTGGAGTTAGATTCCAGGTTCTTTTTGTCTTGAACCAAAAAAGAAGAAAATATAACAAGAAGTGTAACTTTTGTATCTGATGAGGTCAGTCAAGTCCCCTCAGGGTTTATCCTGTAACCCTGTATCACACTTTGTAGATCCTTTATCAGTGTCAGTCATGTGGATGAGTCATGGCCATTGCTTGACCAGTTTGCTCTCTGTGAAAGCCTGAGAGAATGTTTTCTCTCCTTGTGACTCTCCTCGATCCCATTCCTCTGTGGCTCCATAATCTCCTTGATCAGAAAATTTGGGACATCACTGAGTTACAGGATGTTACAATACATGTTCATGATATTATTACCCTCTGGAGCTTAATCTCACTTCCTGTCTGAATGTCAAACATCTTAGACATAGAACGACCTTGTCAGACACAGAAGTTACATTTCTTGTTATATAGGTCTTGCTTTACCTTGATCTTTACTAACCAGCAGAAAAGTATAATGATGAGGTAGGAAATGTAAAGCTGTATTAATATGCTGAGCTGTAAAGGGCTCAAGTCAACAACTTCTGACATTGCCAGTCCAGTGGGTAACTCACTTTTATTATGGACTACTGGACTATATTGGATTATTTTGCCGAATTCATGCACCTACAATATTTAAATGACAATGGAATACCATCTCTGACAAAACTAAACAAAAAAAGGGGATAAAAATGAAAGACCCTTTTGTATATACAAAATAGTGAGGATAGATATACAGCTACTTTCTCTTAATTCAATGAGAAGAAAGATTTGTAAAGGATATCATGTATTGTGTTTGGACAGGATATCATGTCTGCATCTTGCACTATGAATAACCACTAAGACAACAATATTCAATGTATTGATTATTGAAAGTGTCCTGTTGGAGCCAGGGGAGATGGCTCAGTGGAATAAGCATTTCCTTGACAAGTACTAGGGCCTAAATTCAATCCCTGGTTCCACCAAAAAATAAAAAATGAAACTGTCCTTTTAATTGGTTTGAAACTGTCACATTGCTATTTGTTTCTCAATAAACTTAATAAAAAATAAATAAAAATAAGAAAATGAGTTTATTTGGAAAAGTACAATAAAGAGCGAGGGAAAAATTGGCTCTGTAGAGCAAGTTTGGGCCAAGTAAAAGGAGAAAAATCAAGGTAAAATAACACCCTGGAGATGGGAAAAATGATGGAAGATGTGTGTGTGTGTGTGTGTGTGTGTGTGTGCGTGTGTGTGTGTTTGTGTGTGTATGATGTATTTATATATGTATGTATGCAGGACAGCTTGTATAATTTTACTGCAGATTTTTGCTGATCTACAGAGGAGAGCAGTTGATCCTTGAATATTTCTTTGTCAATTTTTATTTCTTCTAACTTTTCTTAAAAAACAATTTTGCATGCTTATGTCTGGTAATCTCAACAATTAATTTGAAGACATTATGCAATACAGCAACCATTGTTGAATTCCTATTTTGTCTTTTTAAAATTTTTTACTACTGTATTCTCTTTAGGTTAAAAAAGAAGAGATGACTCCAGAGTAAGCAAAGAGGGCTATTGTGGGGAAAGTTGGGATAGTGGGCTCTTCACAGTCCAGGTGTCCTTCCATGTGGCTCAGATTTGGGGGAAAGCCCCAAGCATTTCTCTATGTGGGTCCCAAGTGGTGGCCCAGTATTCTAGCCTCAGGCTGACAGCAGCACTAGGGCATTCTATTGAAATGCTGGAGTTCTCAGGAGAATTCCACATGCAGGGCTTTGGGATCCATTCTGCAAGTATATTCTGAGGTCTTGTAATTCACAGGTCACACCTACTTTCCCATCTGGTTTTGCCACACACTAATTTCCTATCTCACATCCACAGGCCTGTCCTCACACCCTGTGCCTCTCCTCTGCTTCCGGGCTGGATCTGGTGCAAAGCTCTTCCTCACTGTTGCTATTGCAGAAATCATTGGGCCCTTGTTCTCACCATCCCATTATTCAGCCTCACTAAATAAGGCTTTTTCATTTTGCTCAAAATTGGAATCCCTCAGAGAACTGATTGGTTCTCTCATTTTGGTTTTTCTCCTTTTTTATTTTTAATAATTTATTTAGTTGTTACAGGGTCTCATTACACAACTTGAACTCATAGTGATCCTACTGTTTTCAGCCTCCCCAGTGCTAGAATTATAGGCATGCACCACCACACCTGGTCTCATGGCTCAGCATGCCCAGGGGCAGGGCCTATGCGGCATATGGTGCCAGGATCAAACAGGTCCCCATGCTTACCCTAGCAGGCACTTAGGCTGTTGAGCTATCTCACCAGCACTTACAGTATTCTTAAGATATTTTGTGTGTGATGGACTTGGAAGAAAGGAAGCTTAAAGTGCAGCAGTTAACTGGTTGCATCAATTTGAGTAGAAAACACCCAACTAAATTGGATCAGCACAGTTTTGGGTGTGGCTGAAGGGAATTGTGGAAGACAGGATACAGCCTGGGTGTGAGGGACTGTAGTCTGTAGGCTTGCCACCTGAGTAGAATAAAAGGGAAACAGACAAGAAAGACTGTTTTCTGTTCCTTAGGAGGAGCTCTAGTCATTGCCTTCACCCTGGATGTCCTTTCCTTGATTACAGAAGAGACCCCATGGACTCCTGGCACAGATTTGCACGGGACACTGCAATGAGCTCCGGGCCTTCAGCTGGATCCTTTGCATCCCAGTGTACAGACTTTGCACTCATCCACACCTGACTGTGGGTGGCCACTGGAAGTCTACCTTGTAAATCCTTATATACTTGTATATTTTGTATTAAATCTATTTTTGTACTAAGCGCTGACTGCCACACAAAGCTAGAGGCTACTGGCTTGAATAATGTTGGGTAGCTTTGTGTCTTGAATTTACTGTCTTTTTAAAAATTTATGTATTTGGTACAGGGTGTCACTATGCAGCTCAGACTCATAGTGATCCTCCTGTTTTCAGCCTCCCCGGTGCTGGGATTACAGGCGTGCACCAACATGCCAGGATTCCATCACTGGCTCAGTGTGCCCTGCAGGGGGCAGGGTTGGTGTGGCATGTAGGTCTGGGAATCGAATGTAGTCTTAAGTGCTACTTATTTATTTACTTATTTATGTATGTACATGTTTAGTGCAGGGTCTACAGGGTCCTACTACGTAGATTGGACTCCTAATGATTCTCCTGTTTTCAGCCTCCCAAGTGCTGGGATTACAGGCAAGTGCCACTATGCCCAGTCTCAAACGCTGTCTCAGAGCACCCCAAGAGCAGGGATGGCACAGAAGGCCAGGAACAAAATGTAATCTTCTTAAAAGAATAGCTTTTTGGGGCGAGGAAGATGGCTCAGTGGAATAAGTGCTTCCCTGGCAATCTCAAAAGCTGCTGCTGCTAAAAAAAAAAAGAAAAAGAAAAAGAGAAACTTTTTAGCTATGGTTTTCCTTGTCTCTTTTGTACCTATTTTTCTTTCTTCTATCCTACCTCAAGAGGTCAAACCTGCTCATGGGGAGTGAGGATTGTTTTTCCCTATTACTTAAGGATAGCTAGGAGGATCTGACAAGGGCTCAGTATGGTGGTGAGGCTTGGGTTCCTGATGATGGGTCACAGCCAAGGACAAGTGGGGAGCTGCACTTGTAGCAAGTTGGTTTTTAGGAACCAGATGAGACCCTTTCCTTACCTCTTTGGAAGTCATAAATCTGATATGGGCCCACAGGGATGGGTTCCTTCTGGCTTCAGCGTAGAATTCATTTCTTTGTTTTCTACAGGTTCCAGCTCCTGCCTGCATTCCTGGTCTCCATGATCCTGGCCAGCAGGGCAGCACTTTCTCTCTGTGAGCTCTAGCTCAGCTACACTTTTTGGCTGTGGTCTTTCTTCCTTCCTCTCCTGCTAACATTGGACTCAAGGGGATAGTTCCAGATCATCTCCCTATCTCAAGATCCTTAATTAAGTCTCAACTGTAAAGCCCCTCTTGTTACCTGAGATAACACATTCATGTGTTCTGGAGGTATCAGGATGTGAACATGTTTTGGAAGAGCTGTCATTCAACTATCCCAGGGGAATTGCTAGAAACCAGGCAAAGGCGGAGGCTAACTGGCCAGTTGAATTTCGCCACAAGATCCTTCCAGAAAAACAGGGATGGGTTGAAGAAAAGCAGTGGTTTGCAACTGTAGAGTTGGCCATTCAGAGGTCACCAAAGCCAGGTGACAACATGAAAACCCATAAAGTCACAGTGAAACATAAAAAGTGCTCCTTTTCCCATGTTCATCTCTTGTCCTAGGCATATTTCTGGAAGAACTGTGTGGGGGCTAGAACCTTCTCAATGTAAGAAATAAAAGAACTGATGGTCCATACTTCCTTTTGACCTCAAATACTTCAATAGAAATTTAGTGGCAGGCTACCACAACTGAGTCAAATAGCAGACATATGGGCCACAAAATGACTCACACATAAAGAATCCCTAAATTCAAACAAAGATAAAGTACTGGGGTGAGGGATAATTGGTGGACAAACAAGTTTTCATGAATTACAGTTACAAGAACCAAAAAAGTCGCAAAGACTGCAAACATAACAATGCACAAAAAGCAAATCAGGGGTGACAAAAGTAACAGATGCCTTTTGGGATAAATTGTGCATGTTTAGTCTCAGCCAAAGAGGGAGTGGAATGGAATATCCCATTGCAGGAGAATAAAAACTCACTGCTCTTCCACTCAAGTGTGATTTGTCTTTGTATGGGGAACAGCCTTGCAAGGTTAAAATCTCATTTTTGTTGCACTTCCTGGTCTGAGTTCCTTCTTTGGGCTTTGGTATCCTTCTGCTCTTACTCCCTACCTATTTTCCTTTCCCCAGTTCTGCTGAAGCTGTACTGATCTTAATAGTCTGTAAGCATGCAGAAACCCCCCTGCCTCAGGGCCCTTGCACAGGCTGAGTCCCTCTTCCCAGAGCACTCTTCTTTCACAGACCTGCCCCACAGCCTTCCTCATGTCTTTCCTCAAAATAAAATTTTGTCAGTGAAGCCTAACAACTTCCTTATTGAAAATTCCAATCTGTTTCCCTCCTCTGCTTTAAAAATCAACAATTTCTCCTCAGATCCATAGAAATAAGCGGCTACTGCTACCAACCAAGTTGGAGAAACCAACAGGAAAATAACTTACCAGGGAAGAAACCCCCATGGAATCCAGGCCAGGGAAGGGTAAGCAGAACTATAAATGAGAATCTGCTAGAGGCCTAGTGTAGACAGGACTGAGAATAAAACTCCAGGGACCAGGTCAATAGCGAGCCTACCTTTCTGTGAATTTCATCTGCTGGTGTTGTAGCAGTGCTCAAGGGAAATACTGGAGGAAAGTTCCCTCCTGCTCCTGGGTGAGGAGGAAAAGGAGTTTTTGAAATATACCAGACTGTAGAAAGGTCTGCCCTTAGAAGATATGGTTGAACCAGAACCAACTTGTGGAGGTGTTATTCCAGGAAAGGAATCCTGAGCCCAGCCTATGCTACCCAGCCAATTCCACCTGATGGGCTGGGGTGGTAGGTGGGCTGAAAGCACAGGCTCCCTGGGAGATGGAGAACCAATCTTTTTAAAATTATCGTTATCTAAACAGCATACAAAATAGAAGGGGAAAATACCATTACAACCAATGCAGAACTTGAGGCTACAGAATACTTCGAGTTCTACCTTCTGATCAGGTAACTAAAGGCATGTATGTAGCAGCTCCTTTTACTTAGTAAATCATGCTTGGATATCAAGAGAAAATAATAAGGCAGCTACGACAACTATCAGTCTGGAGAGAAAGAGCAAACCCCAGAATAAGACTGGAATAGAGCAGGAACGTTAGAATGATCAGCCTGGGAATTTAAAAACAATCAGCATGCTAAAGACTCATGGATAAAATAACACACAGAAACAGAAAGGCAGTGTGAGCAGAGATGGATATTCTAGGAAAGAATGCAAAAGAATTTCTAGAGCTCAACAACAATGTTAATAGACATGAAGAATGTATCTCATGAACTTACTGGAGGACTAGGTATGGTTGAGGGAGAAGTCTCTGAACTTGAGAACATCTCAGTGGAAAACTCAAGACTTCAAAGGAGCAAAGAAAGGAGGGACGGAGAACAGGCATTCATTAGAAAACATCCCAAAGCTGTGGGAAAACTCCAAATGGCGTGTCTCAGTTACTTTATTCACCGCTGGGGTGAAATGCTTAATACCTACAAAATTAGATTTATTCCGGTCCATAGATTACTTGCACAGCAGGCAAGACAGGTCTGGTAGGAGGATCTGGTGACCATGGAACAGAGAAGGAAAGGTGCAGCTAAGGCGGGAGCTGCACCTTTCTGGGCCTCACCCCAGTGACCTCCTCTTCTGAGTGGCCCCTGTCTCGTAACAGCACATTCAGCCATTAAACTTATCAGCAGATGAATCCAGCCACCTTCTGCACACATAAAACTCGAGGGGGGACATTTTAGATCCAAGCTGGGTGTTAATATGCATGATCAGAACACAAGAAAAGGGAACAGAAGAAAAACATAAAAAGTAATGGCTGAGGAAAAGGGTGAGGGGGAAAAAAGTAATGGCAGAGCATGTCAGTCATCACATCACAGATCCATAATTCCCAGAAAAACACATGTGGGATAAGATGCCCTCGAACCTCCACAAAGACATAATAATGTCAAGTATAATCAATTATGCATGGTGACAAATGTGTTATTTCCCAGTGCATATGTAAACAAAACATTTGAGGCCAGTAGACCTGCCTTGCAAGAAATGTGAAAAGTTCTCCAGAGAAAAAGAAAAAAGTACAGTTCAGAAAACTCAGATCTAGATAAAAATAAGTGAATTATGTATGCTTATGTTTGAGTGAAATGAATAATAAAAATGATATCAGGAATGAGAATAAGGCATTAGGATTATTTTTATCACCCTAAAGTACTGAAGCTATTCATGAATGATATAGCATATGTTAAAGATGTAAGTGTATCCTGCAAGTCTAGAGCAACCATCAAATGAGTGCACACACACACACACACACACACACACACTCTCTCTCTCTCTCTCTCTCTCCTGATATGGTAAGAGAAAAAATTGAATCATATCAAATGCTCCATTGATTTCACAAAAGTCAGAAAATGAATGGAAGATAGAAGCAGGAAGAAAGAATATGAGCAAAAAGTAGAAGATAGTAAAAAATATGGTAGATATTAATCCAACTGTACCAATAATCACTTTATTTTTAAGTTATTAACGCATATTGCTTGTACAAATTAATGGGGCTCATGTTGACATTGCCGTACATTCTGTACTATGTGTTCATCATACCCACCCTCTCTTCTCTCCCTTCTATTGACTTTCTCTTTTCTCTTTCTCCTCCCTGTGGTTTTCTCACTGAGAAAGTAACAGTGAGTTACTTTCTCACTGTTGGGACAAAACACCTGAGATCCACAAGTTAAAGGAGGAAATGTTTGTTTTAGCTTAGTGTTTGTAGGGACTTCTCTCCAGTTGGCTGGTTCTAATGCAGGGTGCCATGGCAGAAGAAAAACAGTGCATGGCAGGGCAGGCAGGAGGCAGGACATCTTTCCTCCTCCTTTCCCTTTTTATTCCATCCAGACTAAAAGTCCACTGGTCAGTGCCTCCCACATCCAGGGTGGGTCTTCCCTCTTCAATAAGCCAATCATCCACACCCAGAACTAGGCTAAATCTCTCAGTGGGCTGTGATTCTGCCACTCCCCAAAGACCAACCTGTGCATCCCTGAGGCTTTGGGTGGACATCTATAAATAAAGCACAGCACCTCCTCTACTTTTTGTAACCCTGCTGTTAGATTCCACATAAAATTTACTTTAAAAAAGAAAAAAGACAAACACAAAGGCAAAAACAATAAAAATGATACAGAATTTCAAAATAAAGTGATAGGAAACTAACAATAGTTATACTAATGTTCTTATCTTCAAAGTGTTACTAAAATCACCAGACACAAGCATGCAAGATTGATCAAATAATTAAACATTAACTGTTCCTTTCAGAAAATCAGTAGAAATTAGTAGCACAGTTATCCCCCCACTGTCTTGTTCCTTCCTTTATTAAATAAAACAATGAGACCAAGTTTCAAAACATGCTTGATACAGTGTTTGATATTCTTGTGTATTGTTGGAAGATCTAATTCGTAATGCATATATAAGTAGTGGCAGGGCATCACAGTACATGGGGCAAAAATGGATGCAATTGCCAGGGCAAATATATGTATCTATTATTACAGTTGGAAACTGCAATATTTCTACCAGCAGATATAGATGTAGTAGGACCAAAACGTTAGCAAGGACATAGAGTATTTTTAGCATTTTTGTAGTCAGTACAACAGATAACCACAGACTGATTCAAAGACAACAGAGCACGCATTCTTTTCAAGCTGTTCTGGAAGTTACTCTGTATAGCTGATTTTGAGCCATGAAGCCCCCTTAACATATATGAAAGAGTAGAGATCACACTGTTTTAAACCAGGCAAGAGAAGCCACCACACATTCTTAACCTTTTGCTTAGATGTCTCTTCCACCGAACATTCCGTTCCATCGCTGAGACATCCTGCTTTCCCTGCACCAGGACAGCAGCACAAACACAGTTCAGACATGCCTTTCTTTGCCAATTCACAAGGACCATCCATTTTCCCTCCAATTTGCAACAACACTGCTCTCATTTCTGTCTCAGTCCTCATCAGAAGGGTCTTACCAGTCGTGCATGTTTCTACACTGTGACCAGAATCGCTTCAGTAATCTCTAAGAAGTCGGAAGCTTTCTCTATAGCCCTCACTTTTCTTCAGAGCTCTTACCAGCATCATGCTTAATGCTCTGCTTGCAGCTAGGTAGGATTTTTTCCTAACATGCACCTCCAAATTAATTTTTAGTTATTTTTTTAATAGCCATACTCCTTTTCTCAGGACCAACTTCTATCTTTGTCCACTAGAGCTTCTCTACCAGTGAAACATACCAAATGACTTATAAACAATAGAAATATATCACTTATAGTTCTGGAGGCTGGAAGATCCGAGGTCAGGGCCCCAGAAGATTCAGCGTTGGCAAAGGCTCATTCTGCACACATGGCACATTCTATGCCTCCTCGCACTGTGGGATTGTGCAAGGACCAGCAGCCTCTTTTCTAAGTATGCTAATGCCATGCATGAAGTCAGAGGAACCGGGGATTGAGCTCAGGCCCTTGTGCTTGGCAGGGAAGCACTTATTCTACTGAGCCATCTCCCCAGCCCTCCAAGGCCCCATTTTAGAATAAAATGAAACAACTGGACCTTGGATTTTCAATTTTGACCTTTTTTAGGTGAGGGTAGGATAAGCTGCAGGCAGTTCCTCATCAGGCAGGATGTCATCATGAGGATAAACAGCTGAACTCTATAATTTACTTTAGCCTTTTTTAAAAATACTGTATTTGGCCTTCCATATCATATTGTACATGAGCTGTGCAGCATTTATTATAAAATAGCTTTGTGTGAGATGACTCTACCCAACATGACACAGACTAGGCTAAGCTAAGGTGTTCCGTAAGTTAGACTTCTTAAATCCATTTTGCACTTGCTAGATCTTAAAGTGTTGGGTTTACTGATACAACCTAGGGTCAGCTGAGGAGCATCTGTGCAGTGTCTTGCACCGATTTTCCCTGCTGAGTTTAGGGCCTGGCTGCAGACCCTCTGCACAGGAGGTCAGCACTTCTCTCCGCTCCTCTGGCTCCCATAATGTTTTGCCAGTCTGCGCTGGCTGGGCCAAGGGCTCTGCCTTCACCCTCGCTCTGTGGCTCTCTGCTCTGCTCACCCACTTTGTTGCATTCCATCCACTGGCAGTGTTCATAGCGGCAGGCGCGCACACACGTTCCTCTCAAGGAACTTTTGTTGAGTGAACAAAAGATGATACAGCCATAAATGATTCTCATAAGTAATGGGAATCTGTCAGGAATCCAGCTCTTGGATGTCTTCCTCTGTAGAAACAACTGTGAATGTAGCAGTAAGGAGCTGGAGCCCCAGGTGCTGAAACCAGAAGGTTTGGGTTCGGACTCTGCCCGCCTGTTCCTCCTATATTCTGTAGTGGTGGTGGGATGCACCACCCATCACCTCTTGAACCTGTTTCTTCAGTTGCAAAACAAGAGCACACTGCTCACATCAGATGTGTGAGACACACCAAGGGCTGGCCTCCAGGGCGTGCCCATGAATGGAGGCGGCAGAGGTATTGTCGGATTCATTTGCTTATAATTGGAAATGCCTCATCACTGTTGGGGAGTCTGCTTGAGGCTGTGCAAGGGGTCTGGTTCTGGTCTTCAAGAGAGCAGTTCTAATGGTCTCCAAGCTAGTTCTACAGACAAGGTCCCTCTTCTTCGGTTCTAACAACAGAGGGGCGAGCAGAATTGCAAGATGAACTGGGTTCAGAGAACACCTGGTGCCCACTCAGGGTCACAAGGCCGGGGCTCTTGCTGTCCTCTGCCCAGGCTGGGGGCTGCGTGGACGCCTCTTCTCTCTGAAGACCTGGGAGCCGGAGGGCTGCAGCCGCAGCCCTGCAGGTCCCGAGGGGGCTGGGAGCTGGTCATGCTCTGCGGCACACGCGGCCCATTTAGCCTCTCGGTCCTAATTGCGGCGAGTGAGGCCGAAGCACCAGCGCAGGAGGATGTGCCTGGTCCTCGCCAGGCCCAATTGCTCCCACTTACCCGAGCCTCGTCAGCCCAGTGGGGAGCGTGGTCGGCTGGGCCGCCAGAGACACCCGAGCCACTAAAGGCCTCGGCCGGCCGATCGATGGCGCCCTCCGATCAATGTGCTGCGCGGTCCCCGAGCACGCCCGGCGCGGAAACGGTCAATGCGTCGATCCCTAGACTCTGGGCTTGGGACCCCGGCCTTCGTGCGGCGATCAACGCGGTGGCCGTTGGTAGGCGGCGGGGGACCGAGGCTTCTCTGTGCGCGGAGACCCCTTCTGCAGCTCCCAGGCATCCCTCAGACTCCACCCTCGGGGAGACATTTCCAGCTGCTTCGCTCCCATCCCCCAAGGCTGCCCCGTGGTCCGCCCGCGGCCGAGGTGCTGCCCCTGCTTCGGGCTAATTGCTTACTAGAGGGTGGGAGGAGTGCCTCGGCCCTGTGGACAGAACCAGGATAAAGTCAGCAGAATTAAACGCAGGCTCCCTAATTACCCCTGGCTCACTGTTGGTGCTTTCATCTGAGTGCTAGAAGAATGAATCTTTGTTGAATCTCTGTCAGAGAGCGTCAGAGCACCAAGTCAGCAGGCAGCCAAAGGTGGGGAGTGAGCTTTTCTGTTTAGATTCCAAACATCTCTGAGGGATCGCCCTGCTTGTGTCAGATCTCTCTTCTCTCTTTCTTTAGAAGCTCGTAGTACGGATTTCAAAAATCAGAATGCTCTCTGGGAGAGGTGGTGCGCACCTGTGATCCCAAAAATTGGGAGGCTGCGGCAGCTGGATCACTGCAAGTTAGAGGCCAGCCTGTGCCACAGTGAGCTGAATGCCAACCTGAACTGCATAGTGAATCTCTGTCTCAAAACAAAACAAAACAAAACAAAACACACACATTCACTAATTAAAAAAGAAATACAAAATAGTTACAAGAATAGCTAAGGGGGCGTCTGCCAAGAAGCCACTCTGGCTCTGGGCAGTCACGCTCCCAAACAAGTCTGTCCTTATCAGAGAAAAGAAAGATCTGTTAAGGGAGAGGGTTTACCAGCCCTTAATTGAAAGCATTCAAATGGCTATCCCCCTATATGGTCCCACTTAAAACCCTGCCCTGGGTTATCTCCTACTTTGTGCACAAAGTTAACAACTAATATTTGTGGTTGAAAGGACAGTTGCAACGTTAGACTGCACCACCTTCTTGTTCACCCCTCTTTATTCCTTATTTTTAGTCCCTGCTGGGACTTTTACCATTTGTGTGAGCCAGTGAGCAACAGGAAAACTCTCTGCCTCACTTTTGTAAAAAGGCCCCCAAATCGGACTTTTGTAGGGCCTAGTAATCTAGTAATAAGGTTACACATACATCAGCTCTCCTGCAAGTTCGTGGAGCGACGGTGTGGCCTCAGAGAGGCCCCTCTCCTGAAAGACACATTGCTGTCAACTTCTGGAAAACTGTCATGACAACCAGACACACAACACATCTCTGAGCATGGTGGTCCCCGAGGCCTGACTTATAGCTCAGGTGCCCCTTGGAAGCACTGAGAAACTCTGTACCTGCCTCAAGCTTGTGTTCCATTTGCAGAGCATACCACCATGCACAGTGCTCCTTGAATTCATGTTTTGGATCAGTTCTGTACTTTGTGGTCAGCGCTATTACTTTGTATTAGTTTCTTCATGTGAAATTGTTTCTTGAAGAACATCTTGTAATTTTAGGGGCCATCTTCTGGCATATTTACGCTTCTGTACTAACATACTCAAAAATAGACATCCCTCGGCTTCTTCTGCCAGGCAGCGTTCCTGGGAGTCATTCCTTAGTTTCGGAGAGCCCAGCAGCCATTCCCTCCAGTATTTTCTTTGGAGATAAATTTCCCCCCAACTCTCAGCCCCAGAAAGTGTGGCAGGGGTGGGCCTGGCTGGAGCTGGCCAATCAGAATATCAGATTTTCTTTATAGTACTCAAGTAATCAAATTTTCTCAGTGAGCTGCACTTTGAACCTTTGTTTTATGTTATGAAGAGGAGAGTTTTCTGGTGAGGTTGCTCAGGAGTTGGGAAGGAGGCAGCACTTGGGTACCATGCAGTGAAAGCTGGGCTGAGAATATCCTCAGTGTAGAAGAACAGTGATGAAGAAGCATCATCATTTATGTGTGCTGCACTGGGATTTAGTGTCCCAGTGTCTGACTGGGAGAGTTGTCCTTCTGTCCTCATTGGCATGGCTGACAGGAACATTAGAGGGTCAAAGTCCAATAGTCTCATTTTTTCAGAAGAGAAAGCCAAGCCCCAGAGACTAGGAAGCTTAGGCAGAGCCAGAGGCAACTCAAGACCCCAGAAATCTCTGTTTTATTGTTCATAGGAAGTGTAGCCTGATATATGTTGGAGGTCAGTTGTGTGCTATGTCAGACGCTGTACACTGTGGGTGCCAGCCCGGCTCAGGTGTGGGAGCTCATGGTGTGCAGCCCTTAGAAGCCGCACCCTAGCGTGGTGTGGTGCTGTGGGGGCAGCTCATGGTCCCTTCTGGACCTGGAACCTGGCCCCGTGCCTGGGAATGCCTGTGCTCTGTTGAGGGTTGCTGTGTTATGCGGGCATCTGTCATTACGGTCCACTTGCAAGGACAGCTCTTCATAAAGTTGAGTTCTCTGACTTAAAAAAAACCCGAGAGTTGTGCCACAGGCTCACGAGGAGCGCTCTGTCATGTCCTGCTTAATGCCAAGCTTTCTTAGTAATTTCCAGTGACTGGGAAGAGGGGGCTGGCGCGTGGGGAAGCTGGAGGGGAACTGATGGAAAGGAAACGCTGCAGCCAATTAGCCGAAATGTTACAGTCAGTGCATCCCCAGCGTGATGGGCTCATTAGGCCGCCAAGCTCCCTGACAGTTTTTGGATGTAGTTAAGAGCAGGCATGGACCCTCTGCTTCACTATGCGGCCAGTCTCGTGCCTCGGTGTGCTATGGCCCTCCCTGCCATGCTCCCTGCCCTAGAATCTGTGTTTTAGACTGACTCCTCCACCGTCAAACCTTCCCCAAATACCAGATGACTTCTCTGCGTGTGCAGATTATATTTTCCCTTTGAAAGTTTAATCTGAATGCTCAATGTTCAATTGCTGAAGGCTATGAACTAATTTCTCTTGTCATTGCCACTTGGTGAAAATGTCATCATTAGGGAAGTGGGAGACGCTAAGGAAGGGGAGAAGAGGGTGGGCAGGGGCCTTTCAGAGCTTCATAGATGCCTAAATGCCATGGGAATTTGAGACTCAGTGCTCAGCAAGCGGAATGGTCCAAGTGGGGGAGTTCAGTGCAGGTGACATTCAGGAGGGGCTCGCAGATGGCCCATGGCTTCATTGTGCAGCTAGGGTGGAGTGGAGCTCATAGTGACCCATGTTCCCTGGGAGCAGGCAGTGTCCTGCATGACCTCAGTAATGAGAGACATTCTTCAACGATGGTGCTGCTTCCTACAGAATCACAGCACACTCCGTGACCTGGCTTATATAAGGGTCCTTGCAAGAATGGCTCTTCCTGGGTGAGCTGGGAGGCTCTGCAGAGAGAGCACCTGTGGCTTGTGCTGGCCAGTCAGAACTCAGCCAGTTGCCTGAACATTCTCCAGCTAAGTTCTGCCCTCAGCTGTGCTTCTGTCATCTGATATCTGCTCATGGTGGCATTTTTTGGTTCTCTTTCCACCCTGCCTGGTATTAATAGGATTTTCATATGCTTAAAGTGTATTTTTTTAAATGAGACTCTTTAGGGCTGGGGATATAGCTTAGTGGCACAGCAGCTGCCTGGCAAGCTCAAGGTCCTATGTTCAATTCATGACACCACCACCACCAACAAAAGAAAATCTTTAATAAAATAAATAGTACTGAAAACATAATGGATACAATTAGCTTATCTACTTTCTCCCTTGAAACAAGCAGATCAACTCTGTGCTAAGATCCAGAGGCCATGCAGGTTACAACCTCTACTGAGTGCCAAGAGCATCCAGCTAAGGAACGCCCTTGGCATCCTGTAACGGCTCTTTCCACTCAGTGCTCACAGGTAATCTCATTTTTCAGTTACAGGGGTCAAAGCTGGAGCCTGCCCCAGCTGGGAAGCATTCCATTCCTACTACTGAGTTTTATCCCTAACCCACGAACAGGAGGTGACACTTTGGTGCCCATTTTCAGATGCAGACAAGTTTTTCAGAAATGATGAAGGATTTGTCTTAGCACTTGTGGTCTAGTAAATGACTGCATTAGGATTCAGACTGACTTCAATGTTCCGTACCCTATTTATGCCAATTTTCCTATTAGCATCATAATCGGAGAAGCTTTCGTTCCAGTGCTTGGGGCATGGACTATGATGGGTAACATTTCCCTTTTTTATTTGTTTGCAGAACAAGGGATTGAATTCAGGCCCTTGCACTTGGCAGGCAAGTGCCTATTCTACTGAGCTATCTCCCCAGCCCCTTTTTCCCTTTTCTGAGTCTCAGTTTCCCCATCTGTGTAGTGAGCATAATGTTCTGGACCCCACCTCCCTCAACGTTTATTGTTTTCCACTAGTTCATGTTTATAATGCATAATGAATATGTCATTGTGGTAGGTACCACCACATCTTCACCCTTTTCACTTCCCCTTCCCCTCCTCTGTGTCTTTCCTTCCTCCCTAGATCTTTTTCCTACCTACAAAAAGTCTACTCCCATGTTTCTCATTGCCTATCTTTTATTTTGTTCTTTAAGTTGTTTAGACTTTGAGTTTCTCACATAAGAGAAACCATTTGATGCTTAACATTCTGTGTCTGATCTATTTTGTTGAACCTTATGTTCTCAAGATGCATCCATTTTCCAAGTGACTCAGATGTTTCCTTTTTTATGGCTGAGTAGTACTCCACTGTGTATACACACTGCGTTTTCTTTATACATTCATCTGTCAAAGGACATATAGGACATCTCTAAGATTTAACTATTGTAGATTGTGCCTCTGTGAACAAGTGTAATTGTGAGGACAAAGTTAGATAGAACTGGGGAAGTGGTAGCAAAGCCTCTGAGGGAGTGTCCGGTAATTATGTAGCCTGATACTCTAGACCTGTCAGGCACTATGATCCTGGCCTACAGCAGAGGCTCAGAAGGATCTAGAAGCTGAACTAGGGGTTAAGAATAGGGCCGTGAGTCTTTGGAAAGATGCTCTAGCATCTGAATCCTTTCGCCTCTGCAACACTCGGTGACTTTGCTTTCAAAACATAACTCAGCTTTCCACTACTATTGCCTATCTACATGTCAGAACCATCTTGAGGCCTGCCATGGAGGTGTACGACTCTTAGTACCTGGTACAAGGAATGCCAGGGCTATCCTGGCAAGATTCCACTACTCACATTGGCTTTTGCTTGCATCACTTGCTCTAGCTATCTCCTGAAGTGTCCCGAAGGACCCCGACAGGAAGGTCCTGCTCTGGGGGTTTACCCAAAGCTCTAAGAACCCAGCATCCATGAATGATGCAACCCTCAGGGTTGCTCAGCTGCTCTAAAGCTCAGAGGCCCACAGGGCTGTCCTCCACCTCTACTCAGTGTCTTTGCTTCCAGCTCCCTTATTCCAAATATTCTCAAAAAAATGAGGCACTGAGAGAGCAAATGAAACAGCCACATCCCCAAATTCCCCAAGATGTCAGGGTCCTTTTCTCTGACAGCTCAGGCCCTTTGGCCACTAGGTTAAGCCTGAATTATGCTCTAGGCTCTTGGTTAGCAGAGAACTTGGCAGATGCCTTCTGGGGAGAGGGGTGTAGGTTGGTGGCTAGGGGACAATCTCTGCCTTCGAGGGACTGCCTACGTGGAGGTCTCCCAGGAAGTCAAGAGTGAGGTCTTCTCCACCTAGGGCAGCCTGGGCTGGATCCAGGGACCTGCTGCTTCAGCTTGGTGTTTTCTGCCTTCTGCCTGCCATGAACCGTCACTGCTCTGCAGCGCCCCTCTGCTCCATCTTGAGACAGCCAACTAGGAGCTGAACCGCTGCCAGTTGTGAGCTAAATAAACCTTTCTTCCTTTTCCTTTGGGTATTTTGTCTCAGCAATGAGAAAAGTACTTAAGACAGGATCTTCTTTAATGGCAACTTTGCAAAGGACTCTTTTCATACCTCATCAAACTATCAGCAATCCTGTGAATAGTTGGGGATGGGATTTATTCCCACTTTAGAAGGCCATTACTTTCACAAGGTGATCCCCCTTTCCCGTATATTTGTCTGGCCCCACAGTCAATCTGTTTTTAAGAACGAGGGCTGCAGCTGGGATTTGGGATGTGCCAGGGGTGTGTGTGGGAGCTCCTGAAGAGAGGGCCTGTCTAGGAAGGCTTCTTATCCAGAGGATAGAAAAGAATCCGGCCAGGCAGAGTAGGCGACCTCTCAAGGTCACTCCCAGCCCAAGGTCTCTCTGATCTGGCAGGATCCAGATGCCATCCTCACCCCTCTCTCCACTAGAGACCATGCGCTCAAAATTAAAAAGTTGTCATTTTCTGGAAGAAGGCAGCTTTGGGTCCTCGAGCTGGGCCAGTGAGGACCGCACTTGACGCTGCCTGTTCACAACCTGCCTGGGCCGAGTGTAGGAGGACTATGGCCATCTGGCTGCTGAGCCGCACTGACTGGGGCGGGCCCTGCCCTTGGCTGGGGCCCTGTTGCCTGGGATCTGGCAGGATGTTATTCCTGGGTCCTGGCCCTGCCTTGTGCCCCTCTCTTCAAATGTTCCTTGACCCACCACCCAGCCCAGGTCTGGGAGAAGCAGTGAGTCTGAAGAAGGGAAGAGGAAAATAAACAGGATGAAGGCATGCATTTTCAGGGACGTGAGAGAAATTTCCATTGCTTTAGCTCGTCCTTCCTGGGACCACAGGTTCCTGAGTGTGCACTGGGGCAAGCACAGTAGACATGGCAGGGGCTGCCTGGATGTCAGGAACTGTCACTTCTTTCAAAGAAAACTGAGTTCGGTGCTTCAGTGAGCTTGTTTTGTGCTTTCCTGCTCATGCCCCACAACTAAACAAAGGGCTGGATTTCTGATACAGGAAGCAGAGTAAGAGCAATAAGCAGAGTAAGAGACACTGACCTTAGTGCTTTGGAATTCCTTAGGGAGATGAGTGACTGAGGGGAGTGAGGTGAGGGGCATGGGGGAGCTGGTGAATTGTCTTATCCAAAGTGCGGGTTACTGCCCCCCTTGGCGACAGTCGCCTGCTCCCATGGAGGAAAGAGGGCCCAGTAATGCCTCGATGATTTTCCAAGTCAAGTCAGAAACGATTTTAAAATATGCACATCTCTCAATAGTTTGACTACTAATTGAAGTATTTTAAAAACATCACGAAGGGACATATGTGTAGCCTGTCACAGACATGCACGCCTTGGATCTGGGCAGTGACTCACGAGTAAGTTTTCTGCAGCAGAAAAATTCCAGAGAATGCGAAACAAAAAAAGGCACTTCCAGGCACTAGGCTGATCTGCAGTCTGGAGGCCAGGAAAGCAGAGACAGAAACAACTGGCTCGTTGCACTGAAGAAGATTTGAGGTTTTGCAAGAACAGACTTTTATTTATATTTATTTTGTTCATTTTAATGAGAAAAAAGATAAAATAGCAACAAAACAGTTTCAAAATAGGCTAGTAGGACAGTTACAATAATTAATACATTGTGTATTGTCTTCCTAGTAGCTATTCAGAGGACAAGATGCAGACATGATATCCTGTCCAAGCACTATCAGTACAAATGGTTCTTCTCAGTGTATCTATCCTATCTTGAGTATATATTTTTTTCACAACAAAATGGTATTTTATTTATACTTTTGCAAAGTTAGTAACAGGTGACACAAGGTTTTCTAGTGACTAATAGCTGACATTTTATACCAAAACCATGCTTGAAATGAAGGAAGGGGATTGTGATCCAACTTGGTTTGGGGTTATGAATCAGACCACTTTACATCTACTTTAGTGAAAGAAATAACGGTTGACAGTCTGAGGTTTTCTGTTGTTTGATTTTACTTTTAATGTAAGTTCTTACATGCCTGGATTGCGTGGGACCACAGTTTATGCTTGAGCTTTAAGTGCTTGCTTTAGACTGGATTTCCTGACTTGTCTGGAGCAGTTTCCATGCATTCGCTGGGATGTGCCTGATGAGACCCAGCGGACCGGTGCAGAGCGCCGAGCTGTTTCTCCTTTGCTGGCTGGTGCAGGTGACTGCCAGCTCCCCACCCAGCACTGCCGGCGGGGACGTGGAACGAGAGGAGAGAGGCCTCGTCTCCTCAGCCAGCCTTGGCCCTCACAGGCCTCTCGGGGCTCAAGCTTGCTGTGCTGAAGGTGGGCTGAGTAAAGCCAGGTGCAGGGTTTATTTTATTTTATTTTTTTGAGATAGGGTCTGTAGTGGATTATGTTGCTGAATTCACAAACCTACAATATTCAAATGGAAGCTGGGTGTGGTGGCGCATGCCTGTAATCCTAGCACTTGGGAGGCTGAGACAGGAGGATTGCTGTGAGTTCGAGACCAGCCTGAGCTACAAAGTGAGCTTAAGGCCAGCCTGAACGGAACAGTGAGACCCTGTCTCAAAAAGACCAAAAAAAAAAAAAAAAAAAAAAAAAAAAAAAAAAAAAAAAAAAAAAAAAAAAAAAAAAAAAAAAAAAAAAAAAAAAAAAAAAAAAAAAAAAAAAAAAA
>PVKA01001383.1:0-80295 GCA_004027165.1 Ctenomys sociabilis | reverse complement strand
TATCATGTCTGCATCTTGAATATCTATTATGAAGACAACAATATGTAATGTATTATTATTGTAACTGATGTGCTTTGAAACTGTCTTATTGCTGTTTCCTGACCAAATTAATTAAAAAAAGAGATAGGGTCTCATTATGTAGTACAAGCTGGTTATGAGCTCACTGTGTAGCCCAGATTGCCCTCCAAACTTGTGGTGATCCTCCTGCCTCAGCCTCCCAATGCTGGGGTCACAGGTGTGTTTCAACATGTTCAACTTGGGTGGATTTTTAAATGACACGAATCTTTCCTAAAAAAAAAAGCTGAATATTTCATCTAGTACCTAAATAAATAATAATCTGGTCTAAAACTGGAGGAAAACAGCACGACTGAACTTGGTTGAGAAGTTTTCCTGGCCTTTAAGTCTCTCGAGGGTCTTCCAAGGGTAGTTTGGGCCCTGCATGCATTTTTGTCTTGTGTGGTGACTTTACAATCTGCCCCTCACATGTTGTGTGAGAAGATGGACGCCAAGTAGTGTGATTGTCCTCCAAAGTGACTGTCAAGGGTTGAGGAGGCTTTTTGAAAATTTTGTTAGTATAAGAGTAGAAGTTTGTTTGTCTTCGAAGTCTGAAAATGATAATGTGGGTGTCAAATCATCTTAAGTTTGGTCTAGAGCTGTCTCCATACCTTGCATCTCTACAGAGTGAATCACCACTGAATTTAAGATGTAAGTGAACTGTAATTTAGGAGTATATTCTTGTAAGAACAGTGAGTCTCTGCCAATCCCATCAGCGCGAGCTTGAGCCAATCCCAGGCTGGTAGCTCGTGGCACCACAGCAAGCAAGGAAATGCCAAGACCAGACCAATCTGGGCGTTGCTGACAGCTCTTGTTTCTGAACTGCCTGCCCACATTACTGGAGAGAGCTCTCTGAACTGCTCTTGATTCTGAAGGCTGGCTGGCTGATTCATGAATCTGTCTTTGCTAAATAATCAACTGCTAAATTTAATTTGTCTGCAGGTCTTTTTCTTTTTGCACTGGGACATGAAATACAGCTTTCGAACTTGTTTGGGAGAAAGCTTGCCATTCACCATGGTCAGCAGTGATAATTATGGTGAGAAGCACAGGCTCCAGCTGGATTATTTAGTCTTGTATGCCATACCAAGAAATTTGGAATTTTATGCCTCAAATCTCATTTTGAAGTAATAGGAGTAATGTGATGTTCCAAACTGACCTTCAGGCTTCATCTCAGGAAAGCGGGAATCTGGGCAAGATAATATATTTTCATTTAAAAATGTGAAATAAAATTTTAAAAATTATTTATTTACTTATGTTTTTGGTATAGGGTCTCACTACCCAGTTTGGATGCATAGTAATCCTCCTGTCTCATTTTATTTATCCAGTTACCATACAAGATATTTGAGTTGTTTGGCTATTAAAAATGATGTTTTGAACATTTGTAAATAAATTTTTATGTGGACCTACCTGTCTGTCTTCCTGTCTTTCTAACAGCATTATAGAGAGTTGGTACATGAAGATAACACATATTAATTCTTTTTACTTCCCCTTCTCCTTCCTTCTCCCATGCTTTCATTTCTCTTGAATAGGAATGGAATTGCTGGGCCATATGGCGACTGTGTTTACTCTTCGGAGAAGCTGTCAGGATACCTTCCAAAGTGGCTGTACCATTTCATACTTCTCCCAGCAGTGCATGAGGACATTCAGAGCTCAGCTGTACCACCAGTTAATGCTTGTGCTTCTGTGGTTCTGGCTATATTTGGCATAGAGGTTTAGATTTATCATTATTATTATTATTAATATTATTAATTATTATTATTTAGGGCAGGGTCTACAGAGTGTTCAGGGTCTCACTGTGTAGATCAGACTTGCAGTGATTCTCCTGTTTACAGTCTCCCAAGAGCTAGATTACAGGCATTTCATCACCATGCCCAGTCTCAATTGCCATCTCAGTGTGCTCCGGAAGGTGAGGTCAGCATGGCAGGCTAGGGGATTGAACTCCTGGCCCCTTCATCTGCCTAAGCAGTCGCTTTAATCCACTGAGCTATTTGGCCAGCCCTGGAATTTTGGATTTGCATTTCCCATCTTTTCAATTATTTATTGGTGACCTATTTTATTTGGAGAAATGGCTATTCAGACTGTTCAGCCATTTGACTTTTTGATTCTTAAATTGTGCTAATCCCTCCCTCCCTCCTTCCCTCTTTCCCTTCCTCTCTCCTACCTCCTTCCCTCCCTCTCTGTTTTCCTCCCTCCCTCCCTCTCCGTATTCCTCCGCTCCTGTAGAGTCCGTCCCTTTCCTTTGTATTTGTGGTGCTGAAGAATTTGTCCCCCAATTTCTTGTGTTTGATTGAGTACAGTATGTCATTGGGGACTGAACCCAGGGAGGACTGAGCCACAACTTCAGCTCCTTTTATTTAGTTACTTTTTTCCTTTTGGGACAGAGCTCTACGTCTTGTCCAGTTTGGCTTTCAGTTTGGATCATCCTTCTAGGTATGTCAGATTATAGGTATGTGTCACTATGCCCTTTTAAAATGAAACTTTTTTTGTAAGATTTTTAAAATTAATTTTATTGAGAAACAAGTAGCAATGAGACAGTTTCAAAACTGATTAGTGGGACAGTTTCAATATTTAAGACATTGTACATTGTTGTCTTCGTAGTTTTAGTTCATTGACTTATCTCTGTATGTGTACTAGTCAACTTCCCTGTTGATGGTGTTGTTGGGTAATGCCTTTAGAAATGGCTTGCCAATTAAATGTATTCCAGATCCTTTTTGCCTTGAACAAAAATTGAACAAGATAAGCTAAAAATGATGCCAAAAATTTCTTTGAAAAGTGAGGGGTAAAGGTGCAAGGGGCAAGTTGGCTCTGGAGAACAAATTAGGACTGGATGAAAGAGGAGAAGAGAAAAACAGAATAATTTTATTAAGTGCAAAAGATAAAAATATACCCTGGCTAAAACACAGAGTGGGCTACCATGAATGGTCACAGTACATCCTCTGTGGCAGCCCCTCTCTTTTATGCCATCCATATCTGTGGGAATCCAGGACAAACTTTACATCCAGGGTCTTGTGCAGACCTTGGGATCCCTCCTTGCCTCTTTTTTGAGCCAGGTTGTGCCACACCCTATCTCTCATTTCAATGGGAGCTTAAAAGAGGAAAAGTTTGCCTGGCTCATGGTTTCAGGGATATCAGGCCATGGTCAACTGGTCCAAGGCAGAAGCATCATGGAAGAAGGACTCTGGAGGGAAAATTCCTTGACTATGCATGGCAGAGTATGCAGCAGAGTCAGAGAAGTTGCCAGTGAAGAGTGCCGAGTCACTTCTGCTCCCATAACCCACTTCTAGCAAGGTGCCACCTCCTATAACTCCTTGAGCCATGTTCTCATCAGTAGACAACTCATTAGACCCATATGAGATCTAACGCAGTCCAATTGACAAGATTAATTAGTACAATATTAGTCCATGATGAACAGTACTATCTGAAACTACCCTGTTCTGTAAATTTTAAAATTTGGAAATGTGGGTCTTATGAATCTATTCTTTTGTTTTTTTATCAGATTGTTTGGGCTACTAGAGACTCCTTACAACCCCCTATGCAAAGGGCCCTTGAAATTTTAACAAGGATTACATTCTCTCTCTGGATCCTTTGGGGGTGATATTCACATCTTGACAATATTGTCTTCTGACTCATAAACATAGAATATTTTTTCATTTATTTATGTCTGCGATGTTTTCCAACATTTTCTTGCTTTTGAAGTATATGTTTTAGATTTCTTTTGTTAAATTTATATCAAAGAACTTGCTTTTAGTGGTATACAAATGAAATAATTTTCCTTCTATTGCAAGTATAGAACTGAAATATAATTGACTTTTATGTATTGATCTTGAACCCTGTAACCCCAAGGGACTCCTTGTTAATTCTAGTATTTTCCATGGATTCCTTAGGACTTCCTACATGCAAATCATGTCATTTAGATATATAACAACTTTTACTTCTTTGTTCCTAATTTGGATGGATTTTATTGTTTCCTTGCCTATTTTCCCTGGCTATTACAACCTTTAAAACATTGTAGAGCAAAGTGGCAATAGCACACATCTTTGTCTTATTCTTGGTGGCACTCTTGGGGAAAACGATTTTGAAGGCAAGTTTCTTAAAAACACCATCCATATAAAGCAAATAAAGAAAACTATCCTTTGGAAGCTTTTCCTATTCTGAAACTTTTCCATTATGGTGCATTCTGTGAGGAGGGGGAATGCTTTCCCTTGAAATAATGAAAACTGCAAGGCACGGCTGAAATTCTTCTCCAAGGAAGGGTTTGCCCAGCCCAGGGAGTGTCATCAGTAGATATCCCCCAGCTACTAGCCCCTTTAGCAATTATCTCAGCCACAGATAGCTGCCTTGCCTAAGGTCATATCTCTCCCTGGGTGGCCCACATAGCCAGTGACTAATTTGATGTGAGAATAAAAAGGCATGATCATGTTGGACAAAATCAGGACAACTTGGAAGGCTGTTTCAGCTCCAGGGTTCCCTGTGGCCTTGGCCAAGGCTGCCGTTGATTCTTCAGAGCACCCAGAAGTCTCCTCCACCCATTGTTGCTTTCTGCCCCATGTAGATCCCAAGGGCACCTTGGAAACATCCTAAAAGCTACACTCCATGCGAGAGGCTGCCCCTTCGGGAATCATACCCCTGCCACCTGCTCCTGCCTGCCTCTGTGTTGATAGGACCTCAAACTCATTTTACATGTAGAAAAAAAATGTAAGAGTAATGTTTTTGAGAGTGGTTACTCTTTTCTCTGTGTTGACCCTGGGTCATTTCTGCTTTGGGAACTACTAGTGACATTTTATACATTTCCAGACTGATGATATATTTTGTATGTTGCTATGGAGATTTTTTTTCCCACCAGTTGTTAAAAACTGGGGATGTTTTCCAGAAAGATGGCTAGGGCATTCATGTCACAGAATGGTAGATCACAGCCTATGTGGGGTCCTGATGCTAATTTTGTTCTGACCAACATTTAAAAATTGATTCTTAGTATAGAAGGTCAAAAACCCCTAAATGACAACATTAGGACTCAACCCTTAGAATTTGTAAATACTGTACTAAAGGGAAAAGGGATTTTGCAAACAGGACTAACTAGGGTTTTGCCCTGGGGAGACTGTCCTGGAATATCCAGACAGATCCTAAATTAAATCATCAGCATCATGAGAGTGAGGCTGAAGATTGTTTGATACACAAACAGAAGAGAAGGCAACGTGACTATGAAGGGAGAAATTGGAGTGATGTAGCCAGAGGTCAACAAATGCCCGAAGCCACCTGGACCTGGAATAGATATTTTTCCTATGGACTTCCAGGGGAGAGAGAGTCATCCAGTATCTCACAAATATATATGTCACATTTGGTTTCAAAAGAATCAACCGTATCATGACAGGATTGGGAGGCTTTTTGCTTTCCCAGTGAAAGCCATTCATGATGTGGAGGGTGAGGTTGAGCACAGACTCAGTATGAACTGTGTGTATGTGTTGCTTATTAAAGAGCCTGCACAGTCATGGGTTGCATTAACAGGGATATAGACGGTGGGAGGCCATGTGTTCTGGATGAGGGAGACTACATATGGAATTGAGGAGGATAAAAGACTTGTGCTTAAACCTCTGTCCATTGTGCATAGTTCAGGGCAGTCCTGGAAACAGGATTGAGCAGTTCTTAGCTGACACGAAGAAGTAAAGTCAGGGTTGTCAGTCCCAAGTTCTTCCGGAGCATTTACCTTGTACAGAGGGGGTACGAACAGCTCTGGAATGGTTTAACACACTTGGAAGGAAACTGGGCCAGATGAGTTCTTTCTACTACCAACCGCCAAGGTTCTTTGAAGTCTATGCAGGCTTCACATGAATCATGTGAGGTAGGCAGGGTGTTGACACGATTTGTCTTGCAAAGACGAAGAGTAGGAGTAACTGATCTAGGTGTTACAGAGGGGAGCATGAGACAGAAACAAAACTCAAGTTTGCTGACTCCCAACCCAGGGCTACTGCCATGAGACTAAGGCTTGCTCTGAATGAATCATATGGGAATCTGGTTTGTCATTTATGTGTATTGTGTAAGTCTTGGCTAAGATCCAAGACCTCTGCAGCTGGGCCCAAGGAAGGTACCAAGGGCCTTTGGGGGAGATGTCATTTCACTATGACTTTCTGAGATCCAGGTTTGGTCTGCCCACTGTCAGCCTCTCTTTTCCTATTGCATGTGCCTATTTAGACAGTGAAAACAATGGTGTATTCATTTTGTCCCTTTGAGTGAAGAAGGAATCAGACCATACTGATGAGATGCCAACTCTGCTCAAATCACCCTTCATTCTGCTTCCTGGAGAGGTGAGGCAGCATATGAGAATCACATATGTGATACTAACAATGGGCAGACTGGTCGGAGGGTCCGATGAATGCTCCTTGGGGAAGGGAGAGTTGGGCAAGGAGGAGAAGGTGGACTTAGGAAATTGAAGATTTATTGCCTGGCCGATTCCAGGTGTCCTCTCAGTGACTTGAAGGACTGAAGGCTGAAGGCTGGATTCTGGGTCCTGTTGGGTCATCTGGTGATGGCTGGGTCCCTGACGTTCACTGCCTCAGTGTCCCTTTCAGTTTTCTTGCTGAAATGGATGTTCTTCATGGGATGATCTTCACTGTGACAGTGACAGTGACATCCCTACGCCCAGAGCCAGCTGTCTGACTTCCTGTGCACTGACCCAGGAAGTAGACAGCTCCCGCCCCCACCACATGCAGAGGTCATGCTGGCCAATCCAGGCCCAATCCAGGCACTCCTCAGCTCTGTTCCCTTCCTTGCTCCTATTTTGTTTCTTTTTTTCTGAGAGAATATTTCACATTTGACTTCTAGCCCAGGCAGAGCACATCCACCCCTTCTGCAAGACAACTAAAGGTTGTCACTAAGCTACAAATGAACAGCTTTGATTGCTCAGGAAAAGATATTACAATTTTATCTCCTTGTATTGTTCAATAAAACATTAGTATCTCAGCATTTTTATTTAACAATAGGCAACCTTAGGCCAGTAATTATGCAACAATTATAATCATAAAAACTGTCCCCTGCTGCTCACCTAGAAACAGGAATATATTAAACCAAGACTAACCATCTAAAAGGCAGGCAGCAAAGCCCCCTCATTTTTAATGTCCCTGCAGTGCACCATAGGAAGCTAATAATTCACCCTCTAATTAGTATCCCTTCTGCTGCTGTTGGCGCAAGGACAAAGAGGGAGCGGCTTCGTTACACACTTGCCTTGGTAATCTTTAAACGTCGAGAGGCACTGCGGGTCGGCTGAGCTGAGTAGGGGTAAAAAAAGGTTGGGCAGAAGCTCACCTTGTCCCCACT
This sequence comes from Ctenomys sociabilis, assembly GCA_004027165.1. Taxonomy (NCBI): domain Eukaryota; kingdom Metazoa; phylum Chordata; class Mammalia; order Rodentia; family Ctenomyidae; genus Ctenomys; species Ctenomys sociabilis. The sequence goes on along the minus strand of PVKA01001383.1, from coordinate 72,933 downwards.
GGGAGATTTTGCCCTAACAAGCTCCAGGCAAGCACCCTACCAGCCCATCCCAAAGCCCCTTTCTCTTTCAAGCCTTGCCACATTTCTTTTCAATCATACTTCATTAAATCTGGCCAGGAGAAGGGTAGAGTGGCAGTGATGGTCGATGGGTAGAACCTGAAGAATTGTCCCTGTGAGGACTACCACGACCTAGAGCTGTTCAAGGCAGCAACTTCCCAACTGACCAGCAAGAGGGCCAGCGGGCAGCAGTAGAAGGACTCAGGACGGCTTTCTGCCCCAAACATGACCGCATGGGCCAGGGACCTCCAGGCTTGGTGATTCACTGTCCTGCCACTGAACACTGTCCTAGGCCCGGGGGGTTCTGCTCCAGTCCCCAGGAGGGTTTGTGAGACCATGTAGGACTTCTCAACAACCAGCATCCACCCTGACTAACCTTGTCACAGTACAGATGAGAAGACCCCATCAAGAAACAGTTACCTGAGGTCACCCACAGGTTGTCAAGGGCCCACATGCTAAGGTACAGCAGGGAGCAGAGGAGACTGTGGTAAGCAGGAGCTCAGCTCTGTTCTAAGGCAGCTCTATGCTCATTGGCAACACAGAGCCGAGATCTAGCATGGTTAGATCTGACTTGTATCAGAAAATAAAAACCTAAGATTTGGAAGTAAAATCTACAGTAGTACTTCTGGAGTGCAGGCCAGCCTCTGTGGATACAGCCTGGAGAGGTGGCTTCCTCTGTGCTGAGTTTGGGATCCAGTGTGGCCATAACGGGCTTTCCAGATACCTTGGCTGTGTGGCCAGTAAGTCAGCCCTTTCACTAGACAGTCAAAAGCAGGTTGGGAAGGAGTCAAGGAACAGTCAGGCAGCCAGGATTAAACCAGGTCTAAAAAGATAGGGCATTTTTCTCTCTATCACCAGCTCAATTAGTGTCCCACTTTGACAGCTGAAGCATTCCCAAGACTGGCCGGAGCCAGACTTTTTTTCCTCCAGAGCTGTCCGAGAGCACCTAAGATTTGGTAAATGAGATTCTCTGTGACCTGAGAGGAGAGGGCAGCAGAAGGCTGAGTCATGAACTCCTGGGACATCTGGACGAACTCTCAGAAGTGTTTCTCCATCCAAAGAACAGGTCGGGCCAGAGCAGAAGCCTGGCAGAGAGTGGAGCCAGGTCAGAATTACTTTGGTTAGAGAGGGAAAGGTCCCCAAGACTGAGCTGGAGCAGTGATTGCTGCCAGGGTCCTCTTGCTCTGAGCCTTTGCCACAGCATTGTTTGGGCTGCTACGTACAGCTGCACCTGTCGTTATCAGGGTGGGAAGATCCCAGGGCAGGAGAGGAGGAAGTCAGGCCAAGGTTGCGTTCCAAAGGCCCTGTCTTGAGATCTGATAGTGGGCATATATTTAATGCATTTTCCTCAGCAGCAAGGGAACCACTGATACTCTTTTCCTGGGGACTCCCTAGCAGAAGGAGAATGCCTTTGATTTGACCTTTTTGTTTTCTGAAATAGCTAAAATGAAAATAATAGAGCTCTCCCCGGCTTGGGGAGGAGCCTGTGGTCTGCAGTCCAGCCAGCAGCAGGGGTGGCCGCCGCAGCAAGTGGTGTTGAGAGAGCCACCTGGGCTCTCTGGAGCTCTTTCAGTTGGAAAAGCTGAGTGTTCCATTTTTGGGGCACAGATGTTTTGTTTTATACTTTCTCTTTTTGCTTTTTAAGCAATACATTTTAAAGATGTACAGTAAGTTTTAATTCAGGAAGACAATTGCTTTTGGTAACAAGGGATGTATCTATCACATAGTTGAGTTCTTATTTCTGGTATCTGCTATCCAAGGGAGCAGAAGGGAACTCTCTTAACTAGGGCTTTAGTTTCCTCATCTAGTGCATGAAGTAGATATTATTATTTCTGCTTTCAGATGAAGACACTGAGGTTTAGAAAGGCGGGACTTGCTGGTAAGAGGATGGAGTAAAGTGTCACACCTATGTAGAGAAGAGTAACACGCATCCTGCCAACACTCCAGGCTGCCTCTCCCTTCCTAATCTTATAGTTTTCAGCTTGGGGCGTGTTTCTGAATGAAGAGGCCTATCTATCATTTATTCCAGAATTACTGACTTAAACATACATTCAGGCCCAGATATTCATTTACTTATGGATTTAGTTTTGTAAGTGTCATAGGTATTCCTGAAACACATTTCTGTTTTCTTTTTAGATATTTTTAATCATGTATGTATGTATGTATTCAGGGTCTCACCACACAGCTTGGGCTCATAGTGATCCTTCTGTTTTCGGCCTTCCCAGCACTGGGATTACAGGCATGTGCCACCATGCCCAGATTCTGTGGCCAGCACAGCTCACCTAGGGTTCTTGGGCCAGCATGGCATGCAGTACTGGTGACTGAACCAGAGACACTGCACTTGCCAGGCAGTTGCTTAGGCCACGAAGTTGTCTCCCCAGCCCCTGAAGTATATTTTTGAATGAGTATCTCTAGTTTAGAAAAATAGACACAAGGGCTGTAATCTGAAGATGATGGTTCAAGACCTGCCTATTGTACCTTCTCCTTGGTCTGAATTTGTCACTGCAAATCAATGATAAAAATGTATTATTAAGAAAGAGCACTGGGCTGGTGAGATAGCTTAGTGGCCTAAGTGGCTGCTTAAGCAAGTGCAGAGACTGGGATTCAATCTGTGGTACTACATGCTCAGCCAGCCACCAAGACTGGGCATGGTGAAGCACGCCTGGAATCCCAGCACTGGGGATGCTGCAAACAGGAGGATCACTACAAGTTCAAGCTGCACAGTGGCACCTGATACCAAATACATTAAAAAAAATTAAAGAAAAGAAAGAGCGGTGTCAAATGAGACGCTGCACGGCGGGTACCTGTGAACTCTGGTGCTGCTATGCTGATGCAGTGTTCCCTCTCAGAGACACTCTAGGTCACAGGTCGAGTCTTCCCTTCCAGAATTACGTAAGTGCAGGGTCACCCTGGAACTATTAGCTAACAGCCCTTGTTTTGAAAATCTGACAACACAGCTTCTTCTTCCTGCACAGTTGTTTGTCGATGACTAAATTATTGTAAATTAGTCCTACTCAGTATAATAAATGCCATTAGCATGACTAATCACATATCTGATTATATAACCCACTCTTCCTCCCCCGACATATTTTCTGCATCCTACAACCAATAAATTCAGTGCTGATGTAGAGCTCTTGTTAGGGCTGATGAATGGACCTTGGAACATTTTCTGGGTGCGTTCTGATTCCTTTAGTTACTAGTACTACTATTGCTGTTTGTGGAAGTTATTATGTATCAGGCATAATACTTGTGCCTTTTTGTTCGTTGTGTTATTCATGGATGCATTCTTTTGTTTATTCCTTCAAGGAACTGATACAAACATTTCTATTATTATCACCATTTTATGGAAAATAATATGAAAGGCTAGAGAAATTAAGCAATATGCTCACATCTTCTACTTAGAGCTACCTAGTCAAGATTTGTATAAAAGTCATTCTGGTTCAAAAGCTTATGTCCACACCACACACTGCCTCTAATGTGTGAGAAAGCATTCAGCCAGAATAGCTCTGGATTTTGGTGGATTTGGACAACCAGGATGAATGGCAGTGTAGGTGGATGGACCAAGCTACGAGCTGACAAGCGTCTCCTGACTTTCCTGGCCCACTGCTTGTTAATGCCACAGAGTAGCTGGTGACATGCTAACTCTGTGGGCAGTGGACACAAGACCACAAGCAGGTGGGAAAAGAAAGGCAGTTCCTAATTGTGCAGGTGGGTCATGTTCTTCCTATGTGCAGGACTCAGCTATTCCTCCTACCTTGTTCTCACCCTGAGGTTGATTACCTGACCTGTCTGGACTTCAGTTTTCTCATCACAAGCTGTTTGGAGGATCAAATGAAATTAAGAGAATTTAACAGTCTTTAGACAAGTAGAGATTCACCTTCACCTAAGCAATTGGGTGGATAAGGGGCAGCAAGGGAGGTAGTCCAGGCTGATGTGAGGGTATCTGAACTGTAGAGGACCCTCAGCCTAGCAAGGCCTTTCCTATGTCCTTGCTCCTTCACATTTTTGTGCAGAATAACCAGTGTTTGAATTGCTCAGGACTGTATTTTCCAATATATCACTCAGCCTCGCCTCTGGAAAACCAGCCAGGGCACCTCTGTGAGATAAGCTGGTAAAGAGCTATCCAGTGTGTGTACTCTGACTTCCATCCAAGACAGGAACACTCATCCCAGGCTTCCTTGATCTTACAGCCTAAAGGAACTTCTAGGTTTGATGAAAAGGGCAGAGGACTAAGGAACTGTGCATGGTAGCAAGAAATCTTCATAGCTGGCCAGGCCTGGCATGATTCAGTCCTTGAAGCAGGGAGCGTATGAGGTGGCAGTCCAGGGAGGGGAGGTCCCTGAGTGGCTCCATACCAGTTAAGACAACTCTGGGGCCTGAGTGCTGCTCTACTAGCCCCCCCATCCTTCATCATGGTAGGCATCCAGAAACGGAAGTAGCCGCATTCAGGACTACATGGGATTAGAACCAGAAGAATTCCTTTTTTGTTTGATGTCTTGATAATCTGAGTTTGTCTTGCTATATATCCTGAATCCCAAGTCATTTATTTGTTAATGTTTTAATAGAGTCCTTAGGATAAAGCAAACACCTGGGGCTCGGGGAAAGGAAAGGAGTGCAATGATTTGTATGCATGTACCCCTCCAGAACTGGAATCTAGGACCCAGTGTCATAATTTAAAGGGTGAGTCTTTAGAATGTGATTGAGTCATAATGGCTCTCTCCATATGCATAGCATCAGTACTCATTTGAGGGAATGAGCTGAGGCCTCTTTTGTTCTTTCTTCTTCCATGAAAGAAGTTGGCATTTGTTCCTTTTGCTTTTCTGCCTTGGAAGCCAGCACATAAAGAAGGCAGCATCATGAAGTGAAGAGCAGCCCTCAGGCATGGAATCTGCCAGCACCCGGATCTAGGGACTTCAGCTGCTAGAACTGTGAGAAATGGCTTTGATTTTATAGACTACCCTGTCTGTGGCATTTTGTTACAGCAGCAGAGATGGACAAAGACTGAAGGAATACAAGTTGATTTTTCATCATCTAAAATGCTTGAGACCAGATGTGTTCTGGATTTCTTGTTTCAGATTTTGGAAAATTTGCGTATACATAATGAGTTGTCTTGGTGATGGGATCTAGAGTTTTATGTAAATAAAACTTTATGCACATAACTTATGTATAACTTGACACACTATTTTTAATATACCAGTATCTTGTTTGTGGCTAGCATGAGGTCAGCTATGCAATTTCCATCATGTTGATGTTCAGTGTTTCAGCATTTAGAATATTTTGGGCTTAGGACTTTTAGATTAGTGATGCTCAACCTGCCTCTATTGCTCCATGGCAAACCACACCAAGCCATCATAAAACAATGACCATTTATTACCTCTCACCATTCTGTGCATTGGCAGGTAGTTAGTTCTACTTATCTGGAATAACAGTGGTCAGCCTGTTGACTCTAAAATTGAATGACTCTCAAGATTGAGTACCTTTTTAGATTTTCAGCCCCAGGCTCCTGATTCCTTCAATTTAGACTCAGCCCTGACTTCAAGGCCAGCCTAGATTTCAGAGTCCACATTTCCTAATGGGAAGAACTTTCAAGTCACACTGCTAAAGCCACCAATGCAAGGAAGGGAGAACACAAGGCTCATGAGGCAATCAGCCAACCGCAGGGCGTTGCAGCAGCTGCTCGACCTAGTTTCCGGCAGCAAAGCTGTACTCAGTCCTTACCTTTTTGATTTGCTCCCATCAGCTTGAGAGCATCTTATCGCAAAGAAGCCCTTGCCTTGTCCTTTTTTTTTTTTATCACTGCTGAACACTTCACCCAGATCTGCCCTAGTTTGAGGCACCCCACACTGTCAGGCATTTCATGCCCCTGGATGTTGACTGACAGACACACTCTAACCTGGGAGTTAGTAGGGGCCCAGGATTGCAAAATGTAGTCTTGGGCTTAGGTACCCAGAAATGATAGTCATTATTTTAAAGGGATTGGCCATGACATTTTAACACAAAATCAAAGCTTGTTTTCACAGTATGTGTGACTTCAATGTGTTTGCTAAATCAAATAGGCTGGTTTTTTTTTCCAATAGGGGAAAAAAAAAAAAAACTTTAAAGGACGTTAAAGAATTGATGGGCTTTTGATTGAAGAGATTTCTAAAGGATGCAGGTATCTGAATGCATGTTTATGTGTAGACTGGAGAGAGGCGGCTCCTCTGGGGCTAGACGTATTGTTAATAGACTCAGCCCTTGGCTTCATGGCAGGCAGGAGCTGTTTCTTACAGGAGAATGGAAATCCAGCCACCAGATGCATTATCATAGCTGGACTCAAGGTCACTCTCAAGAGCATCAGGATGTGTCAACAGGAATGAAATGGACTTGACTACCCTGTTCCAGTAATAGCATTGGCCTGTGGTGTGATGTCCTGGATCTGGGTCTTATATCCAACTTGGATCCATTTGTCAAAGAGGTCTGGACTCGGCCCTCAGGTTTGCTGTTTTCCTTTCCTTTTCCCCCTGTCCCCCTGACCTCTAAGACAGGTTTGATGGAAAGCACTTCCAAAACTGAATTCAGACCATGTCATTTCTAATGGCTGCCAAAGTCTCCATACCTGGCTCTGAGCCTCTCCTCTGGCCACCTTTCTTCTTTTGTATGCAGCAGGCTCCAGCGGCCTTGAACTTGTGTTCACATCTATACATTTCTTAAGGCAAAGATTATTTTCCCCCATTTCCATGAAATTTTCCTTTATCTTTTTATAGAAATCCTCCTCAAATATTCCAAGATATTTTGAGGATATTAAAATTAAGTGTATGTGCTCATCAACAGATGAATAGGTAAAGAAATTATGATATGTACGCCCAACATAGGACTACTCAGCCACAAAGAAAAACACAATTGCATCATTTGCGGAAAATGGATGGCACTGGGGAATCATCATATTGAGTGAAATAAATCAGACAAGCATTGCATATCCTCCCTAAAATGTGACATCTGAAAAAAGATGACAAAAAATTAGAAGGATGACTATTATTAGACAAGAGAAAAGGAATAAGGCTGGGGAGATAGTGCCTACCTGGTAAGCACAAGGTCCTGAGTTTGAGTCCCTGGTTAAAAAAAAAGAAAAAGAAAAGAATAAAGTGGAGAGAGGGTATAAAAGAGAGTAGTGGAGAGATAAAAATGGTATTAATTATGAAGAAGTCATGATGTTGATATGAATTTTTATTAAGGTGTAAAGATTACTGCATTATATTAAGTGAAACAACAAGTTACCAAACAGCATATACAGCCTTGTCAATATTTAATTTTAAAAAATACGTTAATGTACAGTAGTATCAAGAAGTCATCTAGATGTAGTCTGTTTTAATCTGTCTCTTGGGAGTGAGATGCTGAGTGCATTTTTCTTTTTGCATAAGAGTATCTTTTGACTTGTGCTATTGTAAAATCCTGCTAAGCAGAGGAAAGTAGAACATTGCTGCTGGGCATGTGGGTGCATACTTGTAATCTCAGCTCTCTGGGAGGCTGGGGCAGGAGGGTGGCAAGACTGAGCTCAACCCATGGACACAAACTTGTTTCAAAATACAAAATGAAGGTGCTGGGGAGATGGCTCAATAGAGTAAGCACTTTCCTGGGAAGTGCAAAGGCCTGAGTTCAATCTCTGGTTCCACAAGGAAAAAAAACAAACAAAAAACTTCAAGAAAGTAGTTTGATGTGAAAACTCTAGGTTCACCCCCCCTTGTGATGGATGTGTTAATTAGCTTGATTGTAATAATCATTTCACAGTATAGATGTATCTCATAGCCATGATGTACATCATGAGGCAGATGTACACCTCTGCCTCATAGAGTTTGGGGTCTGTTATGGTTTGTATCTGGACGGTCCTCCTGAGCTGTGTGAACTCTATTAATTTTACCTTCTTTTCAGATTACTGGAATATAGGCACCTGACCTGTTTTCCTATGGTCTCAGAGTGTCCGATGTCTCATTTTAGTGGCACGTGGATGGGTGATACGTGTTTTATCAATTATACTCAATAAAAAGAAACTAAGAATAAAACCTTTGCATGACAACTTGAATTATCAGGTATAGAGTACAAGGGAAGGATTAATCATTTTTTTTCTGTTGGGGCATCTGTGCAGTAGTTTCTCTACAGTTTTATGTGTTTTTACTATAAAATGAGTTAATGTATAAAATACTGCTGTATGCCATAATAAAGATATTAGTGCTTTTAAAAAAAAAAAGAACAAAGCCTTTGCAAATGGCTTGGGATCAAAAACCAGGTTTATTATTTACTAGCTATGTGGCTTTGGGCACAATGCCTTAGTTACAGAGGAGTATAAAAGTATAATTACTGCCAAAGATTTTTTTGGAAACTGGAAGGGGATCAAGAGAGAGAGTGGAGGATGGGAGGGGAAAAGGGATGAAAATAAAGACTTGTTCATGTGTATGTGTCAACTCCCCATGAAGAATAAGCTCACTGAGTACTGCAAACAAGTATTAGAAAAAATTAGAAAAGAGAATACAAAAATAAAACTATACTTCATATGTCATTGTAACATTGAATATCATATTAATTTGCAATAGGGTCTGGAAACATACTGTCAAGTTTTATTATTTATCTTTTGCCTTTTTGAGACAGGGTTTCACTACACAGTCCTTGAATGCACTCTGTAGCCCAGACTGGCCTTGAACTCATCGGGATCCTCCTGCCTCAGCCTCCTAAGTGTGTGCTTATATGTGTGCTCCACCACACTTGGTAATTGTTAAGTAACCAAAAATAGTTACCATGCATCTGCTGTGTGATCTGTGGTGCCATTCTGCCTCATAGAGTTTGGGGTCTGTTATGGTTTGTATCTGAACGGTCCTCCTAAGCTGTGTGAACTCTATTAATTTTACCTTCTTTCCAGATTACTGGGATATAGGCACCTGACCTGTTTTCCTATGGTCTCAGAGTGTCCGATGTCTCATTTTAGTGGCACGTGGGTGGGTGATAGCGAATCAGTCACCAGTTCAAATAGAGCCAAGAACTATGAAGCATGAACTGTAGATCACAGGGGAAAGGCCTTTTATTTTAATTAATTTTATTGAGAAACAAAGGGTGATGAGACAGTTGTTGACTTGAGACCTTTATAGCTCAGCATATTAACATGGCTTTACTTTTTGTACCTTGTTTTTATACTTTTCTGCTGGATGGTTAAGACCAAGATAAAGCAAGACCTATATACCAAGAAGTGTAACTTTTGTATCTGACAAGGTCAGTCAACTACTCTCAGGCTTTACCCTGAAACCCTGTGTCACACCTTGTAGATCTTTTGTCAGTGTCAGCCATGTGGATGAGGGGAAAGGCCTGTTCTGTGTGACTATATGAAATTACTTCTTAAGAATTTCTGTTAGTGCATATTGTCGGTACCTACTGATCACACTCAGCATGTACGCACATTGCGCATCTAAATCCTTCTTACCCTTCCTTCCGCTCCTCTCCCTGCCCTCTTAGTCCCATTCCTTTTGGCTGGCCCTGAACTCAGTATGCAGCCCAGGCTTGTCTCCAACTTGAGGTGACCCTGCTGGCTCATGTTCCTGAGTGCTGCAATTACAGATGTGTGGCACCATGCCTGGCCAACTAATTCTCCCACCCCCACTAAAAAAATCTGTGTCCTTATTTATCTTTTATTTTGCTTTTTAATTTATGTGTAGTTTGGATTTCTAATATAAGATGAACCATATTATATTTAAGCTTGAATATCTGATTTATTTCACTTAACACTGTACTCACAAACGTATCTATTTTTCTACAAATGACTCAAAAATGAGTTACCCTTCTTCATGGCAGAGTAGTAATTTATTTGTATAGTAGTACCACATTTTTTTTTTTTTTTTGAGGTACTGGGGATTGAACTCAGGACCCTGCGCTTGCCAGACAGACACTTATTCTACTGAGCTATCTCTCTAGCTCATTACCACATTCTTTTTTTTTTATCTGTTCCTTTATTGGTGGACATAAGGCTGCTTCCAAGATTTATCTGAGTTGTGCTGTTATAAAAAGAGGTATGCAGATATCACTGTACTATGATGCTTTTAACTGGGAAAGCTCTAGAATGGAGAACTGTAGCTAGAATCTCGGGCCAGGGACAAGGAACGCTACATATTCATGGTGAGAAGGAGGGACCAGGGACATGCACTTTCCCTGAGGAGATCTTGGGACAGAGAACTCCGATTTCCGTGCCACTGTGAGATAAATCCCTTGTCTCTGTAATTGGATATATGTATGTCTGCAGCAGGGGAACTATATAAGTCTGGGTATCTACATTTTGCTGTAGGCTCTTTTGAGCAACTGTGTGACTCACCTTCTGAGCCTCAGATTCCCCATTTGAAAAACAAGGAAGTAGGACTATATCAGCAGTTTTAAAACTCCTTATTTTTTCTCTGTCTTATTTATTCCCTCTTCTTACAAATATTTTAACCCCAACTATTTTAAAAAATAAATTCATATTCAAAGATGTTCTGTTTAAAATGAGACTGGCAATCTTGAGGCTTCTGGCATTCAATGCTTGCTTCCCTGCCTGCCTCCCAGGGTGTTCTGTCAGTGGGTGGAGAAGACTTCTAAAGACACCCTGGGGGCCAAAGAGCCCAGCAGATTAAAGGGCCTACAAGCAGGTGCAGGGGCTGGGGGTTCAATCCCTAGGCTACTATGCCAGCCCTGCTCCCTGGGCACGCTGAGATGGCAATTGAGACTAGGTATGGTGGCGCACGCCTGTAATCCCAGCTCTTGGGAGGCTGTAAACAGGCGGATTACAATGAGCTTGATCTGATAGTGAGGCCCTGAACACCCCGTAGCCCCTTCCCTGAAAAGAAAGAAAGAAAAAGAAAAAAGAAAGACAGACATACCTTGGATCCCAGAAGAGCCAAGGAAACCTGGTCTTGCAGGGTTTAGGGCTTTCTGTGGCTCTGGGCAACCATACCCAAAGCCTTTAATTAAAATCATTTCAACTTCTCCCTGTTAACTATGATTGATGCACTGACCGGAGAATAAGTGCATTAATGCTATAATTATCTCTTGAGGATGTTTTATTGATTCTGCAATGATATTCTAGTCAGTTTGTATTGTTTAGTTTCTGACTTAAATCGGGAAGAAATATCTATTGGTGAAGAAATTAATCATCTAGATCAGCTTGTCATTGATGCTTTCAGAAATAAAACTCGGGAACAGGCTTAGTCAAATCTCCTCCTGGCTCATGTTGGTGGCTGTGATGGTTCGAGTTGACCTGAACCATCTGAGACCACAGATGAAATACCAGTTCCTCCTTGCACATCGGTCCTTTCTCCAGATTGGTTTTCTGGAATCCATGCTTCCCACTGTGGGTCCATAGATGATACCAAGGCAGGACCAGACTGTAGGCTTTTTCAGCTTTACTGGGTCCCTAGGGCTATTTTGCCTGAGTCAGTGTCATGGTCGCTGAAGTGTCAGCTCCTTTGAGTCTTGAGGGCAGCCCAGAGGAAGCCTGAGGGTCTGAGAACCTCAGTTGTGCAATCTCAGTGAAAATGGCTTCAGTTGCAAATGTCAGAAAACCAATGCAAGCAGACCCATGCCAAAGAGAAATCTGACTCATTGCAAAATGTCCAGAGGAGGGCTGCTTTCTACATGGTTGGCTGAGGAATCAAAAGATCTAACTTCTCTGTGTTGCACGCTGTTTTTCCTGGACCTCTGAGCCTTATATTCAAGCTATCTGATGGCAAAAGGGAGCAGCAGCTTCATACTGGCCCACCCCAGCCTTGTAATACATCGTCTCTCCCAGAGCCCCAGAGTGTACCCCGCCTTGCTGGCTTGACTGTGCATTTCTTTTCCACATTACATATTGGTAGCTGTGGGTCTGCATCAGCTGCAGTGGCTGTGTGGCTCTGCTGGGCCCCTGCTGTGTGCTTTCCCATGCATGCACAGCCCCAATATGTAACAAGAACCTTATGAAGGTGGATGAGGGCAGACATGGACAACACAGCCAACCTAAAACTTCTACTCAGGCATAGCTCCCATCATGGTGTTTCATATTGTACTGGCCAAAATCAGACATATGGCCAGAAAAAATAAAAAAAGGGGCTGGGAATACACAGGTCCCAGAGGGACAGAGGACAGTGAGTGCTTGTACACACTGACAGGATTTGCCGTAACTCCTGGTCTATGCAGGCTGAGAGGGCAGAGGAGACTCTTCCAAGAGAAAAGTGTGGCCAATTTTCTAGAGGAATGATACAGATCTGTCAGCCTCCTTCAATACACTGCAGTCCTGTCATCTACTGTTTGAAGTCTCTCTGCTGCTCATGGTACTATCTTCCCTCTTTCTTTCAATGAAGGGGAGTATATAACTTTCTGAGACAACTTACTTTTTCTTTTGGCCACTCTGCCACTCTTCCAGAAAGAAAAGTAATGAAAAAAGCTTTCTTTAGCTCTAGCTGCGGAAGCTACCACCATAAGAGGAGGGCCAAGGACGAAGACAGGCAGGTCTGGAGGCTCATTTGAAGGGCCTCACTGCAAGAAGCAGGATGTGAAAGAAAAAAGCAAGGTAGAAAATCATTCTGTCAGGATCATTCATTCTAATGTATGCAAAGCAATCGAAATGCCCTGCCACCTGCATATCCTTTCTGTGGGACAAGGGATTTGTGGTACTTGGTAGTCCCCAGTGAGGGCAAAGGGAAGCATCCCGGATCAACAGGAACGTGACTTCTCCTTCACATGTCTTTGTATGAACTGTTTACTGAAACTGGCTTTTAATTTACTGGCCAGTGATTAGAGCCAGCTAACAGGCCAACAAGCCAGTGTGCTGCACCCAATTATCTTCTGAAAATGTATTTCTACGATTGGGGCTTCTAATTGCAACTTAAATCAAATGCTCATGAACCCAGTCACTCTCAAGGGAATGAGACCAGCTAATGAAACAATGAAAGCTCTTACTCCAGTTCAGAGGTAAAGGCACACAAGGAAGGGAGATTGTTTTTTATTTTCTCCTTTTTTTGGTCTTAAATTGCCTTTGAAGACAGTGTTGCCATAAATCCCAGCACAAGGCAGCAATGGTCCAAATGGGCTCCTTGCTATTGGCAGATTCCCAAGAGTCCCTGGACCCTGTCTTGCTTTCTAGGGTTCACTCACATCTTTGCCTGCTCAGCTCTGAGTGGCTTCATTTCTGTCATCTTCATTGGCTGATCCCAGACTGAAGGAGCTTGTGTCCCTGGGACTGATTTGTTTATGCAGATGTGGCATGAGCCCAGAGCTCAAAGCCCTGTCGGCTCTCTCTCTCTCCATTAACTCATAGTGTTGAATTCACATTACTTCCCTCTTATGAAGAGCAAATTTACCAATTATCCATGAAATTTTGATTAGGTGCCTTTTACCTAAGACACTGTGTGAGGGGCTGTGGACTTCTGAGGTTCATTTAATTCTCATTGAAAGATGAGAGGGGCTTGCCTGAAAACCACCAGCACTCCACCATTATCAGATACAAGCAAGTCTTTTTTTTTTCTTCCCTCAAGGATCCATACACCTTTGGGCTCACATCTGGATGATATGGATTTAAAGGAACTATAGCAACATTGATAATAGCTACCATTCCCCCTGTGAAGTGGCTGTCATTCCTAGCTACAAATTAGAATCATCCTGGGAGTCTTAAAATGTATTGATGCCCAGGTTCCCACTTCCAAGAGTTTCAATTTCCTGGGTCTGAGTTCTGGCCCAGGCAGTAATACTCTTAAAAGCTCCCTAGATAATTCTCACACACACCCAGAGCTGAGAAGCACCAATTATATGCCTCTAGGTACTAAAAATGATACAGAGAGATTTGCATATGCAGAGGCTGGAATGAGGTAGTATTATTTTTTTCTATTTTCCAAACAGGGGAATGATGCTTGGATGTATCTAGCATCTCATCTGGGGTCATCCACTGGCTAGACAGTGATGCCAGGCTGTACAGACTAGGCCCTTCACAGTCCCAGAAGCACAGAGCTAAAGGTTGTTTGAATTGTTTGAAGCTTGAAGACCAGAGGCATGGAGAGAGCTGGAAAGCTAATGACAGGAGCTGGTGAGTGATAGTGTCTCTTCCCTGAGGCAGGTTTGAGTCCAAGTGCAAGGAAGATACACATTGTGCCTTTGGCTCAGCGAGAGGCCATGAACTTTATCTGGCCTCTACGAAGAGTTAGAGTTGTCTTGGAAGAAAGCTGCTGACCATCTGGCTCCTACCCTCTGTCTTCCACCTTTCCAAGAGTGCTATTTTGGTCCAGTAGCCAACACTGCTCATCTGCCGCTCTGTAGAGGAGAAGGCCCTTCCTTTTTACCAATACAATCCAAAAAGAAGACAGGAGAGGAATCTATTAGCAGCAGAGAAAAGACACAGTTGGGAGAGGGCAGGTGGTTGGCTGGCTTGGGAGGTGGGTTGGGTTGACCGGGGAAGGAAGAGGAGACAAAGGAAGCTTCAAGCTAGTGTCCTGCATGGGTATGAAGCCATTGTCTTGGATCTGAATTGTCCTGAAAGCTAGCTGTCATGTCCAACCACTAATTTTGGTCAGGCCAGCTCTGGCATCTGCTTTTTTCCCCTATTGTTTGCTCTTCACTGCTATTTGTTACCAATTGCCCTGCCCTTTTTGGCTGACTGAAAGAATATCCAAGAGAATGTTTTAGCTATGGGCTGTGGAAGTACAGGAGGAACAGAAAACAGACATGTGATGGTTGTGCCCATCTTTCCATTCCTCTTGTTCCATGTGCTAGAAAGTACTTCTTGAGTGGGTAGGCCAGTGCTTTTCTAGGTTCTTTCATCTGTTTGTTCTACTGATTTGGTAGAGTGTCAAAATACAGTAGATGCTTGATGAATGGGTGGATAAATGAAGCACAAGAAAACCAGAACAGTTTAGTATCGTGGACCAGGAAACTTGTGAGGACTTTGAAAGCAATTTCTCTCAGGATGCCCCACTAGGATGACAGAGGTGAGGTCTAGGTAGAATAAAGTGTTGACATGAAATGTGAAACTTCTGTTCTCCAGCATTTCCCACATCCATTACAAATCAGATGGACTGGCATGTGAATCAGAGTAGTTCAGGATCTTCATGTATGACGGGGAAATAATAGCTCCTTGAAAGAGTTTTGGGAGAATCAAAGGAGGGGATTCTTGTGTAAATTGTCCACCAGAGTGCTCATTGGACCAGACACAGTGGTACACACCTGTAATCCTAGAATTCAGGAGGCTGAGGCAGGAGGATTGCCATGAGTCTAGGGCCAGCCTAAGCTACACAGTGAATTTAAAGTCAGCCTGAAAATAATACATTGTCCACAAAGAAAAAAAAAAAAAAGATTGTTCAGTGGATGCATTGAGCATTAGTGCTTAATGACAGTTTATAATAATAATTATCAAGAAGTAAGGAGTACCACATGCAGTTGGCTTGCATACTAAGGATAATTTATCTGTTCACATTGGGTAGCTGGTTTATTTATCCTAAACTCCTTTTCTCCCATTTACCATTCATTTTAAAAATTCAGTTAACTGGCTTGAGAGTTAGCTCAGCTACATAAGTGCCTGCTTGGCAAGTGCAAGGTCCTAAATTTGGTCTCCAGTAGAAATAAATAAAAATAAAACTCAACTCTATTTTGTACCTACCTTGAGCCATGCTCTGAACTAGATTCCAAGGATGTATCAATGAGGACAGCTGGACTTGGTGGCACACACCTGTAATCCCTGCATTTTGGAAGTTGAGATAAAAGGATTGCAGTGAGTTTGAGGCCATCCTGGGATACACAGCGAGTTCAAGGACAGTGTGAGCTACACAGTGAAACCCTGTCTCACAAAAGCAAGCAAGCAGAGAAGACAGTACATGTCCCAAGTATACAGTTGCAGAGCTCCCTCTGGGTATCTCCTAGATCTCCTAAAAGATAGATTTTTTTTTGGTTACCAACTGATAAGGGATTCATGTGACAATAGAGTCAAAGAAAACAGTCACAACCAGCAGAGTTGACAGTGCCCTTTTTAGAGCTGGCATGGAATACTTGATAAAAATACAGTGAGAGATCAGAGCACAATGAATCATATTTGGGAGAAAATTTCTTTTGAAAAGCCCAGGTCATTTTTTTTATGCTTGTCAACTTGGCTGAATAATTTGCTTTAAACAAATGGCTGAGAATGGTTAAGTTGCTATGTCAGGGGAATTAGCAGACTGCAGGCCCCTTGTGCAACATGTTTCAGCCTCTGAAGGTCTGGCTTGGGCAATGGTGAGCTTTGGGGCTGGGGTGGTGGTTTATGCATTTAGACAGGTTCAGTATCTTCTTGGCTTCAGTGCAAGATTTCTAAGGCACATTAGCTAATTTCCAGTGCAAACATATTTGATCCATCACAGAACCTGAAAAAAAGCCCTACATCTACAATGTGTCAGGTTCTCAAACATGAGCCAAATGAGTTATCATCTCATCCTCATTTTTATTAAGCCTTTGTTAGGCCATTCTTGGCTAATGATGTGGCTCTGTCAGAGGTCTTTTAATAATGCAAGCATTCTTCTATGGAACCTCTCCTGGGAGAACTCTGTAGCTTTGAAAGAACAGAGAACTACAGTGTCTAGAATGTAAATGACTAGGGTAGTCCACGGTGCTGGGAGAGAATGTCATAGTGGACCAAGGACAGCTGCTCGGGATTTGCGCTGCAGGCTCTGGAGGTGATAAACACAGGAAGTGAGGATTGGATGTCTTAAGCGGGGATGTTTTGGTGTCTGAGATAGCACATGCTTGGTGACAGTCATACCACCATGGTAAATTCAATTTTCAACTTACTGCAAAAGCTGCAGCATGGGGACAAATGGAGGAAAACCACACAGAACAGCCCGATTCTCTGTCTCAACCTGTGTACAAACAAGGAGGTGAGGCTTAGGGAAACCTATGTTTGTGTTACTGATAGTTTTAAAGCTTGCTCCCCAGGCCTACCTTGCTATAACTGAACCTAGATTCCAAAATTTTCTCTCCTTCCTCTTTTTGTCAATAATTTCTTTGTAGTCAGCTACCCACTTTGCTGTGAGGAGCTGATAGGCAAATTTGTGCTAAGGCACTAATGACTTACTTGATAAGTAGCACTTATGATGTTTCTCTCTGCTTGCTGCTTCTTGGTGGTATTCATAGCCTTGTACAATTCTGTCCCCTGAATCACTTAAGAAACAGAACATCTCAGTGTTGGAGGATGTCGAATCTATGATTAGATTATAAAAGATTCCTGTAATTTCTACATTACTACTGCAGCACTCTTTGTGCTGCTTTCTGAGCTCAGACAAGGCAGGTGCTGGTGTGAGAGAAACTGGTGTGAAGAGGACCTGAGGTCGGCCTCCGGGAGCAGCCAGCAGGAGGCGAAAGCTCTGTGCAATCGCCTGCAATGGCCACCAGCCATTTTGCTTTGATAAGACTGAAGCCTTCTGGGGCACCCTGGGGCAGTGGCTGGGCTGCCTAAACTGTACCCATACTCCTGCTCTCTAGAAGCTGTGACATAATGTAAGCTATGTCAGGTCACTACACTTGCAGCAATCTGTTGTACAGCAAAGATAGCTTGTACAATTAACATTGGGTTAGTGGGATACCTGTTTTTGTTTGCACTGTCCACAATCAGAGGCCATGGGCCCTTGATGAGAGAAGTGCGTCTCTGACCATGGTGGCCAGCAGGCTGGGCTGTGCTGGACATGGAACGTCAATGGGATAATGGCTACAGCTCATTTTTGAGGTTTTTCAAAAGAATACCACTTTGCTGTACTGTGCAAAGCTCTGGTTCCTGACCACTTTCCTCCGAAGGCAGCCTGGTCATGCCACCCTGTTCTGCAGAGGCAAAGGTAGTTCTTCCTCCCTGGGACTCACATGGACAGTTTATGAATGGATTCTGTCCATTTGTTTAGCAACTATCGACCTGGGCCTCTCTTTTCCTTATAAATCAATCAAATTCCTTTAAAATGCAGCATTGCATGCAAGCCAAAGAGGACATGGCTCCAAGGCCATGTCCTCTGTTTTGGTCATGTGTCACTCCTTCCTAGTGGTGTAAGATAACCTCTAGACATCTCTGTTCTTTCATTGCAAACTGGGATTGAGATCATACCCAACTGGACATGATTATTATAAAGATGAAACAGAAACCCCCGAGGACTCTGTATTGAGTGACTACATAGTAAATGCTAAGTAGCAATTAAGTATTGCATTGAGTGATAGGGATTATTGTGGCTTGTACTAACTCTCTTCTAAAGCACTTGAATGTCCCTGCAGTCCTGATAGCAGAACACAGAGCACCTTTGTCTCAGAGATATGGCTTTCCCACACAAGTGAGGATGTGCCTGTGCCCCAGATTTCTGTAGCACCTTCTACCTCCCATGCCTGGGATGTGAGGGGATCATTTTTCTTCTGAGACCTCAGTTTCCTCATCTGTGAGTTGAGACTAAAAACAGCATCTTAATATACCTGAAGGGGAGACAGTAAGAACTAAAGGAATGAGATATTGAAGAAGTTAGGAGATATTTCAAAATGAATTCAAAATGCAAAATTGAGGCCAGAGGTTGGGGAAGCCTCAAGGAAAAGAAGAAATAAGGGTTGCAGGCCTTGTTACTCTCATTGTGGTCACCAGAAAAAGTGGCAGTGGCTTCTGTGGCAGGACAATGGGTGATGGAGGCAGAGTCAAGGTCAAATCCATTTCCAGATTCAGAACACAGGAAGCACTCAGGCACTTTCTTTGTTGAATGCATTAGGTACCCAGAGTCACATATAACAAACAGAATCCTCTGGATCACAGAGATCTGGTGGCCAGAGACACTGCATGCTTGCCAGTGGAACCTTTAACCTGAGCGCAGGCCAGGTGTGCTAAACTGAGGCTACCATGAGGCTCCATCTCAGCCATGGCTCTGTAGGTGGTGGAGGCCTGAGCCCAGGGTAGTGGGTAGGCCTAGTGATGTGTTCAGCACTGTCTGTGTGTGGTGGCAGGAGATAGTATTTCTAACCAGAATGACAAGGGCTTCCTCAGGCCCAATTCAAAGTGGACTAACAGGTAGGCATTCTGATGGCGACATGTACCTGGGCTCATCACCCCGGCCAGTGCATAAGAAATGAAGCTTTCAAGGTGACAGGCCAACGTCAGTGGGAAGAGTGACCTGAAAGATCCCTGGGCTGAGATCTAATGAAAGTCTCTGTCTGCACATCCCCAGGCAGACAACTTGTGAGTCTGGCCTTGCTCTTTGTCACACTAAGTATAAATAGCACCATGTGACCTCCCAGGAACAGACCCAGTGTCCAGGAGTCCTTGGTTGGCTCATCTAGAGCCTTGGTGCCTGGAGCTGGGAGCAAGCTAGGGCTAAATGAGTAGCTAAATAAACAAGTGAATGATAAATGCACACGGAAGGGTGTGGAGAAAGAAAATCTGAAAGATTCAATCTCTTACCTTGTTCTGGGCTAAGCATTCTGTTCTCTGATGCTTGATATCATCCTCTGTAGGGATGGGACCAACATAGACTGAATTTTTGATGAGTCCATAGGTCACATCCGGTTTTCTTTTTGACCATCATTAGAATTTTAAATGATAAATGTAAAGGGCATGTACCCATGGTGCAGCTCTTGTTAGTGCTGAGTTTCCTGCCCACACTCCATGTGCGTGACACTAACCCAAAACATTTAGGTTTGCTAACCTTGGAACCAGAAGGCTCTAAGGACTCATATGCTTTGGCATGATAGAATTCTATTTTATAAAGAGACAATAAAGAATAAAATAAGAAAATTTATAGAGGGAGAGAAGAGGGGAGAGAAGAAAAGGAAGAAAGTGAAGGAAAATAACAAAGTGGAAAAAAAGATTAGGACAAAAATAGTTCTGTTCCTAAGATTCACCCTAACGTATTCCTTGAGTCAAAATAAAACTTATGGCCAAAAATGGTCCTGTGAGGGGATTCTGCCACCTGCATTACTAGGACTGTTCACAAGCCCAGCCACTGCTGGGTCTGGACATGACTTGTCTCTATTTCATAAGGACCCTGACCTCCTCGGTGGGTCAGAAAGCCCTTCAGATCCAAATCACTTTGAGGACTGGCACAGCTGCCTCTGGAATGTCTCCTGGCCCAAGGGCCCAGGTTTTCCACACTCCCAAACTCAGGTGGAACTCAAGGCTGGTAGCTGGAGTGACAGGGGCCAGAAGCTTCTGTAGCCCTGGCCATGGTGCTGAATTATTAATGTTCATTTCAGTTATCCTTCAGTTCAGCAGAAATATGACAAAGCAATCTTGGATAATGAAATCACCCACATTTTCTGCTGTTCACAGCAGTTTTCAGGGGGCAAATTCTGCCCCACCTTCACAGTGCTGATTGAGTTGCATGTTTATGGGCAGGGGTGTAATGCCTCTGTTATTGATTGGTGTGTAGTACATAGATTAGAGTGACCTGAGGACCCTTCTTCCAGCCGGTCAGTGACTTCACATGGCCAGCCTGTGGAAGAGTGACCTGTGCCAAATAAATAGCTGTCATTTCTCAAAGGGTCTCTGGAGGGTGTCAAGAAGACACGCAGGCTCAGTCCAGCCTGACAAATTTTCATTTTTCTTCCCACTCCTCTCTCTCAATCTACCTGTCACTGAGCCTCACACACTGAATGACATCTAAGCACTTTGATAAGGAGAGAGGACTTGCTTCTTTGCAGCCCTTCCCTCTCTCCTCTCTGTCATTTTTCTGTTGACCACTTAATGTTAAAAAAAAAAAAGCCCTCAAATTCTAAGCAACTAGAAAACTATAATTATCATCAATCACTCAGAAACTCCAGGACCCCAAATCAGGTATAGCACTTGGTATAGACTTGCCAATGGGCTGATCCTGGCACCCAGATATGTTTTATTTCTTTACGGAGCACAAAATAGCAGGTGACTGAAAAAATATCCACATGAGTTGCTTACATTTCAAAGTTGGAAACATTACATGGAAATTCAGAAGGATGGCTTCTAAGCACATAGGCTAGCAACTGTCTAGTGATGCAGCTTACTTGCCAGTGCATTTTGTTTCTTTTTTAATTCTTTGAACATTGGCATTATATGGAACTTTACAAAAGGCAAAAATAGGTCATCATAGATACCAAAGGAAGGCAGAAGAACTTGGGGGGGTTAATATAAGTGGCATTCATGTGACATTGTTTCCTATGTCTTTGAAGTATTGTTTTGTTTGAGATATTAGTAGCTAGAAATCTTTTTAGGAGGTATTAACACCTCTACCCAAATGAATAGAGTACTTTGCAGGTTGCAGTAGATCAAGTAGATCAGTACAACCCTGGGGTGGAGAAGAGCTGAGTGGAGAGGGCCGTGGCATGGAAGGATGCAAGCATTTGGGCAAGCCTTGGTTCTAGTGGCAACACTGGTAAAACTTGCGGATTCTTAGCTGTGGCCAGCAGCTAAGAATTATTGGCCAACACCTGGTCATCGTGTGTTGTGCTAGTTACCCGAGCCTGGGGATGTTCTCTTCAGTTCTCTTTTGCTTCCCCTAGCAAACCCTGATGACTTAGGTGGTGGGCTTCTCTCCTCCTCAGATGGCACTGTACTCTTGGGGCAGTGGACACTTCTGTGAAGCTGGTGGAGTCCTTTGGATCTTTGGCCAGAGCTGAACAGTTGATTTGCACTGTGTCCAGGATTGGAGGTTGTGGTGCCTGCCCCTTCTTCTGGAACGTGAACATAAAATGACGATGAATGCATAATAAACACTGCCCTTTTGAAAACTAAGGCCCCAACAGGGCGTGGTGGTGTGGGGCAGGGCGATCACTTATCCAGATGGGGACTAGAGTGAGATTTCATCTCTTAGGAACCCAATCGGATGAAAACTCAGGACTGGTCCACTGGCTCCCCAACGTGTGGAGCTGTAAAAGTGGCCTTGGGAAAGCCATCAGATACATAGAGAGAAGACCAGGAAAAGGCAACATTCACAGAAATATGGGAAGATAAATCACTACTCTTCCGGAAGAATCTCCTGGGAGGTCGTCTTCTCCCAGCCACTGTCTTGGAGCACACCAGCTGCAGCCCACCTTGGCAGCGAGGAGGCCAACTCTGCAGAAGGCCTCTTCTCCCATGTGTAGGTGTCACATCATCTGACAACAGCCCGTTTGGGGCTGTGAGCCTCCACTGCCCCACCCACTGCTCTTCATTTCCTCTCTCCTCCCCGGTGAACACTCTTCATCAGTTGCCTGTGATCAGCTTCACAGAGCACCTCTGGCTTTGATTTTCTCCCCATGAGCATTATCTATTTGTCCCATTCATCCCAAAATAGCCAAGCCCAACCATCCCATACTTCCCAGACCCTGTGTCACTCATAACCAGGGCCTGGCAGGAGCTCTGAGCTCTTCTTCCTGTCTCTTTCTCTTAATAAGCATAATCAGGCTTTCGTCAGTGCCTCCCCTCCAGATTCATGAGTTGGCAGCTTCAGCAGCAGTCCCAGATCCTACAGACAGAAAAATCTCCCCCCGAGCTGTCAGCATGGATAGAGGGGAACAGCTCATCAGAGCCTTGGAGAGATGACTGCGGAGCTGGCAGATATAGCACTTGCCCTGTCCCCTAGGATGTTACCTCTTTGACCTTCAGGATGGAGCAGAGGTCAGTGTATTATTACTTTTTTCTGTGAGGGACTTGCTGGCGCAAGCACTGCTTCCAAAGGTTCCCTCCTCACCTTGTCCTTGGTGACAAATGAAGAGCCTGGTCTTGGAATGTGAGAGGTGAGGGGCACTGTGACTCCCCAAGGAAGGAGCGACTGTGCTGCTGGCCTTACTGAGGACTCGCTGCCACGGAGGGAAGCACACCGATCTCTGGCCTGCCCTGCAGGGTCACTCTGGGTTAATTTTAGCTGCTTCCATGGCCCCAGTAGGGCTACACATTTTTCCTCCTTAGCCACGTCCAAGGCTCTTGTCTCGCTCAGCCTCAGCACCTTCCAAAGCGAAATTGAGACATGTGCTTATGACATTGTGTCTCCATGAAGAAAGATTGCTCTGCCTCCAAGGTCAAAGCTCCCACTCTCCTGGCTCTTTGGCAAACGATTTGTCAAATAGGGCAGCAGGCAGCAGACAGTCAGCTGTCAGGCCCCTGGCCGGCTGGCTTATCCAGACCTTCCCCAGGATTATTGTGCCCTGTAGAACTTTTCTCCTTCCACTGTCTGCCTGGGCCTCCTCTGCCATCCCTTCTCCCTCCCAGCACAGAGGGATGAATTGGCACAGTCTCAGAAATGATGACAGACACCCATAAGGCAAAACAAATCTTCTGCTGGAATTGGGAAATTTCTCAGTCACTTTACAAGACAAGAATCATGGTCACTTGTGAGGTTTAAAAAAAAAGAAAAAGAGTGAAATGTTGCCTGCGGCCCCTGTCTGTGCACACTCACTGGAGGACCAGCAGGGCTTCTGAATGCCTTCAGTGCTCATCTAGCAAGTGTGTTGGCCTTGCATGCAGGCCCTGAACTTGTGGGGCTTACTGTCTTCCAGAAAGTGTCAGTCTGTCAAGCAGTGTGAGAAATAAGAGCGAAACAGTGAATGTGGGAAAATGTTAGGAATGTTACTCTTTTTTTTTTTTTTTTTTGGTGGAATGGAGGATTGAACTCAGGCCCCTGTGCTTGCCAGGGAAGCACTTATTCCTCTGTGCCATCTCCCCAGCCCAGGAATGTTACTCTTATGGGCATTCCCATCACCCCATGGCCCTGGGGATTTTGGGTCAAGCTGTGCAGGTTCTTCTGGAGTCTTCTGTCCTGTGTGAGTGAGGACTGCCGGCATATTTCTAGGGGTGGGGGTGGGGGCAGCGTTCCTGACCACTCCACTTGGATAGGGTGGAGCAAGTGGCAAAAGAGATGAGATGCTACTTCACAGTCTGCCTTTTGTCTTGTTTATCATCTCACTCTTCACTCTGAGAGAAGCCACTGCAGCTCTGTGAGAGGCCTGAGGAGTAAGCAATTGATGTTTACAGCCAACAGCCAGTGAGGACCGGGAGTGAAATCTGCTAACACCCATCAGTGAGCTGGAATAGATCCCTTCCCACCTGAACTTTGGGATGACCACAGTTTCAGCCAGTGGTTTTTGTTTTAGTTATACAAACTTGAGATATCTTAGTACCCAGCCAGCATTTGGTTGCAGCCTGTGTGAGACCCTGAGGCAGGAGACCCAGGGTAGATGGAGGACTGAGTGAAGCAGAAGCCTGATCCTGGCCCTCATGGTTACTTAACATAATGAGTGTTTATTTGCAAGCTGCTCAGTGTCTTTCCATAAGAATAAATTAATAACACAGGTATCCAGTGGAGTTTTCTGATAGAAGATTTGTGGAGAAAACCCTTTCCAAGTGGAGTGGTCAGGACTGTCCCCCTCCAAAGCAAAGCATTTAAGAGGAGAGTGGGAGAGGAGCAGGGCAGGGCATGCATAGCTAGAGGACCAGGACAGCATGGTGTGCAGACTCAGGCAGGAGCAAGCTTGGGTTATCTGAACACTTTTGGCAGGTGACTGCTACCTGGCTCTTTTATTTTCATTGTTTTTATTTCTCTGCTCAGCTTTGAAAAGTAGCCAATGTTATCCCATCCCATTCTTGATAGTGCTGAAGTAGGTTTCAGCCACTAGCTGGAGGTCACACAGCTGGCAAGAGCAGGGGCTGTGTTCAGGATCTGAATCTGGAGCACATGTGATCATTCTACCTTATAATAGCATGCAGCTATTTAGCCACTAGGCAGAGTACCCTGCTCCTGCTGTTGCTTCTGGCTGTATCCTCTGTACAAATAGCTCCCGTTCTGCAGTACGAGGTGTGATCAAAATAAACAGTGGGTGTTGGGATTTATAGTACAAAATACATTGCTGTTAATTCCCCTCAAAATATCCCCTTTGCTTTGAACACTTTTGCCACTTTCTGAAGCAGGAAGTTCTGGAAGTTCTCTTTCCTGGCTTTCCACAGGGTGAACAAAGGACAGTGAATGCCACTTACTGCTGTTCAATGGGAATACAGACTCATGTCAACTACTGTGTCCTCACCCACCTTTTCTGACAGACCCAGCACTGTGACTTCTGGCCCTTCCCAGGAGCCAAAGTGACCAACGTTTTCCCAGGACATTTTCTCCTCATATAAATGCCACAAGGCAGCTGGGGGTAAGGAGAAAATATTATTATTGTACCCATTTAAAGATACAGAGGGTTGTGGTTGTGTCTTAGTGGTTAGAACACATGCTGTTCTGGGCCCCCCCCCAGCAACACACACACACACACACACACACACACACACACACACACACACACACACGGAAAATGAAATCCCAGAATAAAGCCATATTTTATTCTTTTAATTCTTTTTTTTTTAATTTATGTATTTGGTACAGGATCTTGTTACATAGCTCTGACTCATAGTGATCCTGCTGTTTCAGCTTTCCCAGCTTACAGATATGTGCCACCATGCCCCGTTTTCAAAGCCATATTTTAGTAAAGAACAAAGAGAGTGTGACTGAGCCTCTGACCTTATGCTCATCCTCTTTCTTCTGTCCCACGTGGTCCTAGAGTCCTGACATACCTGCTGCTAAGAGAAGTAGAGAATGCTTTCCAAAGTAAAGAGTACTCCCACGGGACCCAGTCCTTGGATCACACTAGATTGTTATGGATCACTATTCCTCAAATGAGGGCAGATGTATACAGCAATCTTTGCAAAGTAGCTGAATATGGGATAATTATTTATGATAGATGAAAGTTTTTAACATTATAGTTTTTCCCACTGCCTACATTTAAATAACTGGTCTTTCTGGTTCATTACTCCTATGAACTTGAGCAACAACTTCAGGAAACTTGCAGGGCCACTTGTATCTCTCAAAGTGAGCAATTTACCTTTAAGTACTTTAGTTAATTCTTATTACCTTTGTTTAAATGTGACTTCCTCTCGAAGGGCCTTGTTGGATTTTTTTGACCCAGATGAGGTTTCTAATGTGAAACTCTCTCATAGCATGTCATCATCATCGACTTCTTCTTCTTCTTTCTCTTCTTGTTGTTCTTCTTCCTCTTCCTCTTCCTCTTCCTCCTCCTCCTTCTCCTTCTCCTCCTTCTTCTTCCTCTTCTTTTTCTTCTTCTATTTTAGGGAAGAGTCTGCAGGGTGTTTAGGATCTCACTACTAGACTGGACTCGTAGTGATCCACCTATTTACAGCCTCCCAGGAGCTGGGATTACAGGCATACACCACCATGCCCAATCTCAATTGCTATTTCACCTTGCCCCCAGGGTGGGGCTGGCATGGCAGGCAGGGGATTGAACCACCAGCCCCTGTGCCTGCTTGCAGGCACTTTAATCCACTGAGCTATTTGGCCTGCTCAGAAATCTCCTTCTTGACTCCAACACCAAACATACCACTGAGGTGTCCATTTATTCAGTGTCTGGTCCTATACCAAGCCTGAAGCTCATGCAGTGGAATGCATCTGTTTGCAGATTACTACAGAACCTCTCATATCCACTGTGTAGGGGCAAAGTGAATTTTCCTCTGTCCTTTGAAGGTTCCATGGCTGAGTCTGCTGAAGCGAACTGACAATAGACCAGTTAACAGTAGAAGAAATATACAAATATATTTATGTGGATGCATGTGGAAATTACATAGTCTGAAACTCAAAGATAGGCCACATGGTTGAAGCTAAAGTAGCACTCTGAGCTATAGGAAGAAGTAGAGGGAATGGTGACACATTAACTTAGGGTTCTGGAGTCCTCTGTGGGAGGTACAGGCCATAGGAGGGTGGGAGCAATGCATGGTATGTGGTCTCTGTGTAAAGCCACCTGAGGAAGAGACACCTGCTGCTGGTGGAGTCTCTCTGGGCAGGCACTAGAGCTTCGGTCCCTTTTCCCATGAGTTTGTCTCCCCTGCCTCATCACTGGAAGATGATCCCAAATGACTGCTTTCCTTCTTGATGAATTGCATTGCTCTGCTAAGGGAACATCAGAGAAAGCCCCTCCCTGCATTTTGATTAGGAGGGAAACAGATGCAGAGATGGGCGCAGGGCTGAAGGATGGCCAGAGAGAGAGAGCTTCTCCAGTTCTACGTGCTCAGCCTGTCATGCACATCCCTTTGGATGTCATTTTCTGGGCCTCACAAGTGTTAGTGACTTGGCAGTGAATTTTGTTGGCTTGAAATGATGTACTGTGATGGGCTTGTGGGTACAGCTCAGTAATGAAGCAGTGGCTTGACATGCATTGGAAAGAAAGAGAAAAAGAAGTGAGGCAACTCGACCCATCACAAACAACCTGTGAGGGCACTGCTGAATGATGCACAGGGAAGGGACGACACTGCGCTTCTAACTCAAATACAAGGATAATAGTAGTGGCTGCTATTTATTGAGCACTTACTACATTTTCCTATTAAAATATGATTTGGGAATTTGCTTGTCTTGCTTGTGTAGGCACCATACTAATCTTCACCGAATCTTTTCAGTTGTAGTAAACGTACTGTAGAAGGAAGCCCCTGCTCAAAGTTGAGCAAAGAAATAATAACAATGAAAATAAAAAGGCCAACAGCATCCAGGTAGCATATACATTTCCGTGTATTCATGTTTTTACTCATTAATTCCTTTGTTTTGTGTTATATGGTAAGTCATTTCAAATCATGACTTGACAGTTGACTAGAGGTTTGCTCACATGGGAGTGACAAGACAACCAGCTTGTCCTGGCTGGTCAGACACTGTCCAGTGTTAAAACGGAACATTTGGCATTCCAAGAGCCCTCCTTCAGGCTCAGGCAAACACTGTGATTAGCAATCCTAGAGAGGGAAAGTAGTGACTAAAAGCTAGGGTTTATAAATGAGGGGAGAAACAATATAATCTAAGAATAGTGGTTCTTGTCTGCATTTGGCAAAAGTGTGTGTGTGTGTGTGTGTGTGTGTGTGCATGTGTATTTGGGGAGAGGGTGGAGGTGGTAAACTGGTTAGTTAGCAACTTGTAAAGAGGCCAGGCTGTGCATCCTGTCCTTGAGTACAGCAGAGAGGCATGTTACAGAAACAGTTTTCATTGTCTAGGGCACTTGCAGAAAACTTTGGGTCTGGTTTGCACGGCCCGTGTGGTGGCTGATGTGTGGTTCCTAAATATAACCACACAGTATCATTCTCCTGCAGCTCCCAGAGGCCTGGGTTTTCAGAAGACAGTTCTGTATGAGAGGGAGGTGGGAGCTAGGAAGCTGGTCTCATCATTCTTGGCTCGGATCACTCAAATCATCCCTTTTTTTTCTTTCATTTTAATTGGAAAATTATAGTTGTATGGGGTACAAAGTGGTATGATTTTTTTTTTATTACAAGGAGATGATTAAATCAAACTAACATATTCATCTCAAAGTTTTATCATTTTTGTGATAATTTGAAATTTACTGTTAGTAAAATTTAAACACACAGTAGTTAATTGTTAGCTATATTCACCATGCTGTGCAATTGATATGAAAAAAGAAACCAAGGAAAGGAAAAACAAAACAAACCTCAAACTTCTACCTAGATGAGATTTTATAACTTTTTATAGCTACGAGCACATCCTTCTCTTTCCCTTCCCCTGTCTTGAGGAACAACTTTTTATTCTACTTTAGTGAGTTCAATTTTTGTAAATTCTTATGGTTAAGAATAGATAGTATTTACCTTTGTGGGCTTGGCTTATTTCACTTTATATAAGAGTCTGTATTCCATATATATTATCAAAGGGCAAATTTCTTCCTATTTAAAGGCTGAATAACATTCCATTCTGAGGGCCAGCCAAATAGCTCAGAGGACTAACATGCCTGATTAGGCAGACTCAGGGTCTGGGAGTTCAGTCCCTTGGCCTGCCATGCTGGCCCCACCCTTGAGGTGTGCTGAGATGGCCCTGGTGGCATGCGCCTATAATCCCAGCACTTGGGAGGCTGTAAACAGGAGGATCACTATGAGTTGTATCAATGTGGTGAGACCGTGTCCCAAATACAAAAACAAAAAACAAAAGATATTGCATTGTGAATGTACCCTCCATTTTCCTCCATTCATCCTTTGATGGACACTTAGGTTGGTCCCATAACTTGATGTGGGTAATAGTGTTGCAGCTAACAGGGGCACGCAGGCAGCTCTTCACCATGTGGTTTTTTGTTTCGTGTATGCAAAAGTGGGGTCCACATGTCCAGTCCCTCTTCTGCTTAAGGAGTGGGGACTGTATCTCTTGTTCCTCAGTAGTACAGAGACCTGAGCATGTGACCTAGCATGCTCAGAGGATTTAATCACCCAACAAGCAGCTTTGTCTAGGAGCAGAAATAAGACCCATACAGGGTCTCTGTATGGGTAAATATAATTAGCCTGGCTATCATGGGCCAAATCCTCCCTATGCCCCTGCACTCAGGCAGCTATGGGAACTTCACTTTTGGTGACTCAAGACTGAGAACCTTTTCCAGGGCAAAGTAATTTGATTTATCTCGGAAACAAGCTGCCGTTACAAGCCTCGCTTACAATTTCAATATGCACAGATTAATTTACATGCAGAGCTAATTAGGCAACTGTAACACCCACTAATTGATTATTACATGAAAAAGAGCACATTAATTTGAAGAAATACGCTCTATAAGGTTGTACAATATTTGCAAACTTAATTGCAAAATGGAAATTCCTCTTCTAGTGGTTAATAAATTTAACCAATTAACCTTTGCTGGAATGGGCTTTCATTCCTAGAGTCCGGTAGTGCTCAGAGGGCCTCATAGGGGAGCTTGGGCTCTGCCTTTTCAAACACAGAGTCAGCAAGGACAACAGCCATGCCTGCCTTCTATACTTAGCACAGGCCTGGCTATAGTATGAGCTCAAAACAAATACTTATACATAATCAAAAATCTATTGTGCTTATTTCCTGCTTTTTTTATTAAAAGAATTTTGCTAGATGACACTTTTAATAGTATTGTCCTCAATTTTAAAAGCTTAAAGACATTCATAGATGCCTTAGTAATCATTCAAAATCACAAAGCTAGTGGGGTTGTGACTCCACGCTCAGTGCTTTGTCTCTATATGTAATCCATTCATTTATTGATTTCCCTTGTGTGCTCTGTTCTGTGTTGCAGGAAACAAGCTGGTTAGCTATATTTGTAGAACAAGTATTCGTTATGAGATGTGCCCAAATAGCCTCCATTTCAAAAGGTCACCTCCACAGGTTTACCATAGTGTTGGACTCCTAACTCACAGAGTCATTCCTGTGAGCTGGGGGTGGGGTGGGCGGCAGGATCTTCGTCTGTCCTGTGTTAAATGCAAACATCATCTATGTCTCACAGGAATTGTTACTTTAGCACATACTCATTTTTAAATGGTGTCACAGAATACAGGCACCTAAGGCTATGGACATGGAACAGATACATTTTGACAAGTAAGACAGATGACATAATAGTATGGGTTTGTGGCCCAAACAGGAAACGACTCAATGGATAGAGTGGGGATCCTGAGTTGCTAGGGCAACACTGAAGCACTGGAACACGCATATGTAAAGCAAAGAGGGCAGCAACCATGGAAAAAAGATGCGGGATGTGTGTATCGTTGTGCAGCAAGTAAATATAGGACGTACACAAGATTGTGCACATGCAAAGCTCTTAGGTGCTCAGGGGCTGGCTGACACCCAGTGGCTGACTCTACTTCGGTTTGGGGACCTTATCCCCCAGCACTAGATGGAGAAGTGAGAGGCAAGGGCATCAGGGGGCTTCAGCCAATACCCTCTCTCAGACCTCAGTTTTCTACTCTGCAAGATGATCTATTCAGTTATTGATTTGTTCAGTGATTAAATCTTGAGAGCTGATAGTGTGCTGGGTTACAGTGGTAGGCACTTGAGAAACAAGGCCTGTGCTGCCAGGGAGCTGATGCCAGAGCCGAGGAAGCAGACAAAGCACCAGTAAATGGGATGATTTCACATGGCAATGGATTCTGTAAGGAAAAGCAAGAGAATCTGTATTCATCAAGTCTTTTATATTTTTCCTCTGCAGAATACAAAAAACGTAGCTTAAGGAACAATGGGCAAAGGATGGGTATTTATTGGCAAGATTAGTTTATGGAAGAGCTAAATGCCTAAGCCTCAGAAAATCATAAAACCAGATTCTTGGAACCCTGAAATTGACCTCCATGGATCCTGTGTTCTAGAAGGCTCTTAACTGCCTATTTTTCCTCTCTGGACTTTGGCTTTAGACTTTTTTTTTGTCCTTACGGATTCTGTTTCCCATTCCAAGTAGTAAAAAATGTGATTAAAGATCACATGTTGTAGCCTTCCAGAAAGACTTGTTGGCTTCTTCTCAGTTCTTATAATAAATCCTCTTGGGTGGGATTCTGATTGATCAGTACAAGTTTTCATTGGCTTATCTTGGGACAAGTGTACTGTGTTTCAATCAATAGTAGGTTGATCAGTGTATATCCTATGGGACAGAAGGCAGAAGGCCCAGTTCCCAGAGAGAAAAGGTGAGAGCAGTTAACCCAACTGAAATTTACCATGCAGATGGATCAGCCTCCTGGTGTCCAATTGGCTTCGGGA
Source organism: Ctenomys sociabilis (assembly GCA_004027165.1). Taxonomy (NCBI): domain Eukaryota; kingdom Metazoa; phylum Chordata; class Mammalia; order Rodentia; family Ctenomyidae; genus Ctenomys; species Ctenomys sociabilis. The sequence goes on along the minus strand of PVKA01001383.1, from coordinate 41,446 downwards.
AATGAGGTAACTATGCAGGAAAGATAGGGATGGAGTACACTGGACGTGGTTCAGGAATTTACCCCAGTGGGCCTCAGATTCTCTAATGGGAAAACAAGGCAGTAAATACTAGAGTTACATTGAGGTTCAGAACAAAGCAAAAATAAGAGAGAGCTTAGAAAGTTCTCCAGCAAGTACCAGTATTTGGAGCTCTTAGAGAGGAATATATGCTGTAGAAATGAGTGGAAGGGGATTTCTGGAGAACCCTGCAGAATCCTTTCTCTTGGAGGAGGCCAGTTCTGCTCACCTCCGTGGTCCTGGGCCACAGTGTACTGTGGATCCTGCTCCCAGGGAAGCTATAGAGCAGCTCCTGCAGGCTTTCTTTTCCTCTGGGAATGAGAGTCTTGGCACCATCTGTCAAGCCCATGTTAAATGCAAGTCTCAACAATTGTGTCTAAGTTGCAGCTTAATTTTAATGGGCATTTCCACTTCCTATCATTTGTGTTTTATTTTACTTTGGGCTTCAAAAAACTGGGTAGATTAACAGTGAAAACCAATCCAAACTCAGCAGGAATTCAGACTCTCCAGAAGGAGGTGGCAGGGCTGTGGATATGTGCTGGGGTTTTCTGGCTCCTCTCCTGCTGCTCCACATCCGAGTCTCTTGTCTGACTCACTACTGGGACATCTGCACTTGAGTTTATAACCTGCGTAGGCCACTTCCAGGATGTTAGCTATCGGCAGGTTTATAATTCCACAAGCACAGGCTGATAGATCGAAATGTCTCTCCTCACACAGCAGGATGTAGGTTTCTTAGTGGAGCCAGGCTGTTTGGGACAATCATCTGCATGATGTTCACAGCCCACAGAGGGCTTCCCAGCACCCCGCAGCCAAGGGGGATGTTCCAGGTGCTGTGAGGGAGATCCTGTATCACCCGAGGTGAGCACGAGGCTGCACCGGGCTCTATGAACACCTAGATGGAATTTACAGGAGAACTAACCTGAACGAGGCTTTCCCCAACCCCCACGAACTAGCGGGCCTGGGAGGGATAAAACACCTATCTTCATTCTTCTGAACTAGAAGGGCCAGCAGGATCCAGAAGAGGATGGAAGAAGAGATATCTCAGAACTAAACCTTGTTCTCCTGCGTACGGCTTGGCAGTGGCTGGGGCAGTGAGCTAGGAGAACTTTGGATAAACTTTGAGATAAAAGAAAAAAAAAATCATTTACAGAAGTAAACCTACATGGCTGAAATACCTGTATTTGAGAAACTGAAAGTGGGTGAAAAATCATTCCCTCTATCTCCTATTGCTTCAAAATTTCCTCCTTTACTGTATTTTTCCCTAAAGCACACAAACAATGCTGTTATTTCTCCATGCCTAAAATATCTTGTCCCCATTTACCTTATTACTACAGCCTTATTTCTCTGCTCATTTCTACAGCATAAGCCCTGGTGGTTGTCTATATTTGAGGTCCCAATTTCTTTCATCTCGTTTTCTTTTAAACTGAACCCAATCTGGCTTCTACCCCCTCAGACCATCAATATCATCACTGACAGGATTTTTAAGTGAATTTCCCGTGGCCATGCCCACTGGTCCCTTCTAAGTCTTATCTTGGTTGAGCTGCCATGGGACTGGTCACTATTAACCACCTCTACCGTTCCGTGCACTTTCTTCTCCTTTTCTCTCAACACCTGCATCACACTGTCCACTCGCTCTCAGATTGTTTTTCTGTGGCTCCCTCTCATCCCTTGTAAATGGTAAGGACTCTAGACCTTAGACTACAGCCCTTTTTTCTTCTCTACCTTCTCTGCTTAGTTTCATTGTCTAAGAATGCACTACTGTCTATATGTCAGGGACTCAACAATTTATATCACTTGCCTTGTCTTAAACTCGAGGTAAGTATAATCAGCTGCAGGCTTGACAGTCTTACCAGTATTAGACAGGAAAGGCTAGGCTAAGCTTTGTTAACTGTGACCTTGATCTCAGTGGCATATCCCCAAAAGCTTTTTTTTTTTTTTTCTCACTCTTTCTATGCATTTCCCACATTCTGCACCATGTCACCATCATGCCAGGACTCAAGCCAGTGAACCAGCTCCCACCTGGAACATGGCTGGTCACAGTGTGAAGCAAAATAGTGAACAACAAGCCACAGGCTGCTTCTTAAAACATCTGCTTGCATTTCCTTGGCCTAATCAAGTCCCATCCTGACATCCACGAATGGGGAAGTGTAGCAAATAGTGAATAGAGCCTCAAAAGATATCTTACTATTATCCTGTCCTAAACTGAGCTCCTCATCATACAAACTTGTTTCTTTCTGTCTTCTCAGCCTTCTTTAGTGTCAACTCAACATCTGCCATCAGGAAGGCCACAAACCTTAGAATCATTCTTGATGCTCTGTTTCACATCCATGTTCAGCTCTTCAGGTGATCACAGTCGATCTGGAATCTGAGCACTTAGCACCATCTCTACTCCCATCTTTTCCTCCCATCAACATCTTTCTCCTGGGTTATTCCAGTGGTCTTCTAATAACAGGCCTCCTTGATTCAATCCATGATCCACCAATATTCCTGGTAGTCTGTCCTGAACATTACAGCCACAGTCATACCTTACGCCATAACTCTGACATCTCCTACCTGTTTTTGAAGTCCTCCTGTGACACCCCGTTTTCACAAGATAAAGCCTAATTCTCCCACTGGCTACAAGGTCCTCCCAATCTTGTATCCACTACTTCTCACTCCTTTTGGTGCTATTATTATCATCACTCACATGACCACCTCACTGTGCCTTCTCACAGTTCCTTTGTTCGCCTGGAAATACTCTTCTGCCGGACACCCGGGTGTCTCGCTCTCCTACTGACTCCCCTTCCTGCTCACCTTCTCAATGAGGCTCCCCCATCACCCATTTAAAGTTGAAGTCCCCTCTTCCAGAATTCTCCAGTCCCACGTGATTGACCGCCTTCTCAATAATTGTACAACTTTCCTGCTTGCTTATTATATTCTAATATAATATATCATATATAATATAAATATAATATAATATATTATGTTCTTTTCTTGCTACAGTGGCAGCTCTAACAAGGCAGAAGTGTTTGAGTCATTGTTTTCTCACTCTTTAGGTTGTGTTTAACACAAAGCCTGGCAGACAGTAGGTACTCAGTATTTTACTTAATTGCTGTGTGAATAAATAATACTGCTGCATCATGTGATTCTTCGTCCTTTCGTGGTGCTGGGGATCAAACCCAGAGGCCCACATGTGCTAGCGAAGTGCTCCACCCCTGAACACTCCCAGCCCCATGATGAGATTTTGGCAAGGAAGTCCTAAAAGAAATTGAGCCCCTGAAAGTCACACTGATGTGAATTCATATTGATCTGGGATTCTCAAGGTATGGAAAGGAGACCACTCTGAGTATGTAAGATTTTAATAGGTACATGGAGGAAGAATTTTTTTCAATAGCTAATGATAGAATGTGCTCATTCTAATTTATTATGATAAGTATTTTTTTAAGGTATTTGGTTGTTGCATGGTCTTACTACACCTCTTGTACTTGTGATCCTTCTGCTTTCAGCCTCCCCAGCTGATTACAAGTGTGTACCACTATGCCCAGACTCTGGGTGGTGGTGGGGCTGGTGGGGTATGTGGTACCAGGGGTGGCGTGGGGTACCGCAGCTCCTACACTTGCTTAAGCAGGCTAAATGTGTTTCACAGGGTTGTGAGAATTCCAGAGGATCTCTCATCCTTTCATCCATACATTTATTCAACAATTTTGTGTGTAATTGTTGGGGATCTCACATTCCTTCATTCACATGCTCATCCAACAAGTACTCATTGAGTCCTGAATGACTGTTCTCAGCCCTGGGAATAGAGTAATAGAAAAGCAGCACCAGTTCCAGATGGGAGAGACATGCAATATAAATCAATTATTGAGTATATTAGAAGGTGATCAAAGCTATAGGACTTTGAGTGTTTTCAATGAAGGGGAATGATAGATGTTTAAGGTGATGGATTTCCCATTATCCCAGTCTGACTACTACATATTGTATGCATATGCTGAAAAGTCACAACAAACCCAGAAACATGTGGAGTTATTACATAAAAATTAGAAATAAAAATATACTTTAAAAAATCTATGAAGAAAAAGAAAAACAAAGCAAGGGCCATAGAGAATACCAGTGGGAGGATTTTGTTGTCTTAGGACAGACTCTATAGGACTTAAAAGGAGGTAAAGATTTCCAGATTTCAGTAGTGTCAGCCCCGAGGAAGACTTCAATAAGCCAGTCAGCCAGCTCATCTGATATGTTGATGATGCCAATTATGGTCAAGGAGAAGATGAAGGAGAAAGGCAAAGAAGAGGAAGAGGAAGACCCAGGAAGGGAAAGCTGTTTGTGAGCGCTCTTTCCATAACAGCGCTTCATCCTGGCACTGCCCTTCTCTCCCTTTTGCCCTTTGGTGCCTCTGCTGGCCCTGAGCCCTGGCAGGGTCTCACACAGTCATTTGCAGCAAATGATGTGCAAATGGTGGCCACCTCTTTCGGAAATTCATCTTCCAAAAATTGCTTTCCATCCATTTACTCCAATTCCTGTTTATTTATTACCTACCAGTGAGCAGATGGAGCCATTTTTTTCTCAGAGCTGCTTGAAAGAGATGCATTGCCATTGTGCAGAAGGCTCAGGGGCTGATTTATGAGATGTGACCCACAAGAACGAGGCCCAGTGGCCCCACCTGGAGCTGAGGCTGGCAGAGCAGGATGCTTGCCTGGCCATCTCCCTATGGGTTGGCTTTGGGGTGTAGGGATCCTGGGTGCTGACACATTTCATGGCCGAAGATGTCTCCCTCTTTCTCACTGTGGGCCTGTGTGGGGTCTCTTCCACTAGGCCTCTCATCATGGTCTCACCCTAGTGACCAGAAGGTAGAGAAAATGTTTCTGAAGACAAAGGCAATTTCCTTCTGCCAAAGGAAATGCTTGACCACATCTTTAATCATCTGAACATTCAGAGAGCTGCTTGGTTGGGTCATTTAGAAGTTATTATAGAAGCTAATTTGTTCTTTGACATTTTCTATTGAATTTTCACTTCTCTCATTCAAAGTTGCAAAGATTATGACCCCATAATGTGTCCTATAAACCTAGCTTCTAACTACAAATTGGAGCAAATCTTCACCTTTCCTGCTTACTAGCTGTCTGACTCTGGGAAAGTTGTTGAACTTCTCTAAGTTTTAGGTTTCCAGCCATAAAATTGGGTGACTCACAGTGCCTTCATCTTGGGATTGTGGAGAGGATTGAAGGAGAAAGTGCTTGTGGAACGGTTAGCTTTATAGCAGGTGTACAACAAATATTCAAGGGGTGTTGGCAGTTAAAAGTATTGTTGGAGAATTTTACTAGTATTTTTCCTCTCAGAGCCAACTTCTCTTTGTTAATTAACTGTGATTTGGAAGCTAAAGGAGGCCACCCAGGTGGATTAAGGCAGGTATTTTATTCAAACTGACCCTCATATTTTATAACTGTGAAACAGGGATAGCAATGACCTCCTATGGCTCCTGAAAGAAACAGAGCACTCTATGTGGAAGTTTCTCATAAATCCAGATCCTTATGAAAGACTGGCTATTGTCCTTGTTTCATAAATAAAGTCTCTATTGATTTTTTAAAGTTTAATTTTATTATTTCATTTTGAAAAGTAAAAGATAAAAGCAAGAGCAAAAATCAGAAATAATGTGAGAAACAGGGTAACATACAACAATACATATGTTACAGAATTTCAAAACAAGAGCAGCTGGTTAACAATGGTTGAGGGGGACAATGGGGACCACCTGCTTGGGGTCCCCTTTCTGTCCCTCTCTAGGACAGAAGCTTTCTTTCCCTCAATAAATATATTTTGCTTTTAACCTCCAAGAAAAAAATGGTTGATATATTGTCTATTTTTATGTAAGGTTGGACATATATTTGCATATTACCATTTGATTTCCAGAAACCTTAACTTTTTATTCTTGTCCCTCTAGTTTTTCTTTTTTGTCTATGAGAGCGCCGAATCCTAACCACTAGACCACCAGGGAGCGTTCTTTTTTGTCTTCTTAAAAAATTCTATTTTGAACAGAGTATAATAATAATTGATATGACATTAGAAATGGTACACATTTAAGGGCCAGGGATGTGGCTCAGTGGCACAGTGCCTGCCTGGCAAGTAGAAGGTCGTGAGTTCAATTCTTGGTCCAACAACAACACATAACAAAACCAAAATCATAATATTGTTTTAATTATAATTTTATTGTTTTAAATTTTTTTTCTTTCTAAATTTTATTGGCATCGAAATAGAACATGGATTGAGCATAAACCTCTCCAATTTTTTTTTTTAAACCCAAGAATACACCAAAAGTCATAAAATACAAAATCTAACCTTTCTCCCCCGTTCCTGGTGGAGGCTTCCTGCCTTACTTGAGGCAGCTTAAAATGCCCCACAATTCCAGGTTTTAATTTAGAAAATATAGGGCATAGATGAGTGTCCAAATAATTCACAGCAGTGCAGACAACACTCCCAAGTCAGAGCAGAGGGATCCAGAGAGGCACTGGGGGAGGGGCACAGGGGAATTCCCTTGGGGAATGAATCTTGAGGAGAAAGCAAACAGGAACAATAAAACCCAATGACAATCACTTTAAAAATGGATTTTATGACCTATAGTGACATACCTGTAATTACAACAGTAATACTGAGAGCTTCTTACATGAAATTTCTGGCAAAATATCCTTTTAAAATACAGTATATGCTTCCCAGGTGTGGGGGTAGTAAAGGGCATGAGGCCAGAATGATCCCGGCCAAGACTAACATTGTGTGTTAGCAAGAAAGGTAGAAACCAGTATTGGGTTAGATATCCCTAGAGTATTGAATACTGATAGGAAAAAAAGAGCACAATGAGGTGGAGAGGAGGAGGGAGAGGTTACTGCTGGGCTGAAGGCAAAGCATGGGTGTGCATAAAGGACCAGGCCAGAATCCCCAGCAGCTCTATGCTATGTAGGACCACAAAGCTAGAGGTCTGTGAGAGGTATGGCCTAGGTACCACCTTGGGCAGGGGTGACAGGAAGGACACCTGAGAGGGTTATGTAAACTGTAGGACCAGGGATGGGCTCTGGGAGGCTAAATTTTAGGTCAGTTGGCCCTGTCATGGCCCTACCTGTTTTTTTAAGCCCTGTAATCCAACTCTGCAAAGAATCACAGGACATGGAAGGGGAAGATAATGATGGCATAGGAGAGTAGGGATAGTTTTCAATCTACTCTGCATTTATCCCTCACGGGTCACAGTTAGTATGGAAGTTTTTGCCTGATCAAATGGAAAGTGCCTCAGAGCTGGGGAAATGGCCTATTCTAGCAGGCTAGATTAAATGAGTTAGGGAGGGAAAAGGGGTCTCCGTGGCACCACAGTGGGCCATTTGACTGCCCAAGGAATTGAGCAGGGCTGATGGGCTGCTAGGTTTGGTCTCATGGCTGCAATGAATGCTCGGCATGACTCCAGAGCAGTCCCCAGCACAGTGTGAGTTACACAAAGGTATCAGGAATAGAAGGAAGAGTAAAGGAGGGGTCCCTAGAGGCTGGGTGTCCATTACATGGATTCAAACCCATCAGTGTGCGGCTTGGTGTTGCCCTGCCAGATCTGACACAGGGTCTTGTATTTATCCCGGCCCAGTCGAATGTTCTCCGCATACATCATGTCATTGGCGTGATCCGCTTGGACTCATCACGGGCATTCCTTGGCCAGCTTTTCAGCCTCACTCTGAGCATGTTTCCATTCCTGCTCAAGTTCCAGGGCTCTGAGTGTCTGTTCTTCCAGTTCTTGTTGGGCCTTCTTGTTGTCACACTGTCAAGCAAGAAGTTAAAAGTGAGAAGCACACGTGTGTCAGTTCTCCACATGGATCTCCTGTGTGCCATGTTTTTGTCCTGCCATCTTCCCTCCCTACCATGTCACAGAGGGAGGAGACATGGAATTTTATTTACAACATCTCTGTAAAACTCCCTATCCCAAAATCAGTCTTCACCTGTGGCATCAGGCAACTTCTGAGATGTAGAAACATTTTGGATCATTGCAATCCCCTATGAGTCTGTCAGGCCCACTGTGGCCTGTCTCAGGAGAAAATCCCAAGGTCCCAAAGGTTATAGCTTCCAAGAGGCTGGGTCTCCCAACAGCAGCAATCTGGTCCTCAACAGCAATGGACAATGACACTTAATTCCTTTTCATAACACATTCTAGAAGCAAGGATCTAGCTGAAATCCTAGTGAAGGCTACTCTCTGGCCTTGGAAACTGCAAGTACCAAAGAGACATCTGGGTGTGTGGGCTCTGTCCCTCTGTCCGGGAAGGGGGCTTGCACAGTCACCCACAACCCTTGTCTTTCCAGTGGTGGTGTCTCTGCTTTATCTTGGGGTAGCTCAGAAATCATCTCCTCTCTCAAGACAGCTCTTCTTGTCCATGTGTCTTAGGGGAGGTCTTTGTTTTGTTTTGTGGATTTCTTTTTGTAAATAAGAAATATCCCTAACTTGAGCAGGAAGCAAGTGAGGGTAGCACTTATTAAATAAGCACATTATTTATTCTGCATACCAATTACTACTGTTCTCTGTGCTTTCCCCAAATGAACATGCTTAAGGCTTACATCACCACCAGGAGGTAAGACTGTTCTTAACATTTTGAAGTTTGAGGAAGGAGAGGCACAAGTTGTCCAAGGGGATAGCTAGTAAGTGGAAGGCTGGTGGGTGAAGCTGTAGGGTGGTCAACATCCTGGTTTGCCTGGAAACCAAGCAATTTCCTGGTACATGAGATTTTCAATGCTAAGCCAGGAAGATTCTAGGCAAACTGGGCTGAGTTGGATATTCTGAGCGGTCTGGCTCTGAGTTCCTGTGTAGACGCTGAGCCATGGAGATAAATGGAAGAGGAGGTGAGTGATTCATGCAGAGTACCAGTTTAAATAGGTAATTTGCATTTGAGCTTTCTGGCTCCCACATAAAAATGAAAAGTCTCATACATTTCTTAGAGAAACAGACTTTTGATGTTCCTATTGTCTGGTTTGGTTTGGTTTTTAAAATTGCATTACTATCTGTCCTGCATCCTTAATTAGAAGCTATTTATCAATACCAGGAGAAAGTACTTAGTTCTAGTTTCTGGCAAAGGCAGAAGCAGTTTCCATGGTTGTTCTCTGTACCAACCCAAGACTCCATTGTAACCCTAATAAACTCTGATCCAGAGATGCTATGCATGAAACAGGAGCAGGGCAGGCTCGCAGTGGGAGCCTGCCTGACCCTCTTCCCACCTCCATAGTGCCTGAGGGTTCCATGGGTGCCCAAAGACTTGAGTATCAAGTCTTCCAGCTTCCTTTCTGGGCTGCTGCCCCCAAGCAGATCCATGTCCTTGGAGGCCTGTCCCTCCAACAACACCATGTGCTTCAGGATAGGCCCCCACCAGCGCTGCTGAATCCCACCCTGTGCCAGAGAGGCGAGGTTCCAGCTGGGCAGAACAGGCAGTTGGTGTCATCCTGATTCTTGCTAGTTGGTTTTTCTTTAGGACTTTTGCTGGCTTTTCTTCTAAGCAGTATCTTGGATTTCTTTCAAGGTCAAGGAGGAAGATGCTGATATAAATGTAACACTGAGGGAGGAGGAACACACCCCACCCTAATCAAATTTGAGTTGGGACAGGATAAAAATTAACCTTCATTTGAATATGTAAACAAACACGACATTTGGTAATTTCCAGTTGTCCTTGGCTTGAGCACCAGAAAGTGATTGAGCTGCCAGAACTTTTTATAGGAGGAAAAACTTTTTTCTTAAAGGCTTTTTACACTTGAATAAGTGCTAAGTAATAATAATAGGCCAAGACTGAAAGAAACTCTCTCCATTGGAAGGGTGTCAGCTCAAGCAGAATGAAGAACTGGGAGTTCTTCAGGGGAGTGAGGGGGTGACAAAATATGGTTTGATGAATGCTGACATTCTGAATAAAATCACTCCATGCCTTCACCTAGGTCAAGAAACGACATTGTTTTCCTGAGCCGCAGTGACAGCGAGGTGACAGAGATTAATAGCTTGGTATTGACTGAGCAACTTCTAGTTCCTTATCTCTGTCAAGTCAAGGCTGTGTCCAAGGGCTGAAAGTGTTATTAGACTTATAATTGCAAAGACATTTAAAGGGTTTCCCCTTAAGGGACTATGAAATCCAATAAACCTTTCACAAAAAAACCTCAAGCACTCCAGTGCAAAGCCCCTGTCTGGGAGAACTGCACACTCCCAGCCAAGCGCTGGGGAAACCTTGAAGCCGCCAACATTGAATAATGTTTGATTTATGAAGTTGGTTTTGAATTTGTATCAGTTGTTTTATTAAAAATATATGAAAGGAAGTCTTAAATATGAGCAAGCCCTGTAGGCGCCTGTCTGTGCCATGCCGCCTGCTGGCTGAGCCTTGTCCTTCTTCCTTGCTCTGTTGTGAGGGTAACATGCAGCTCATTTGCAGGGCTCATTTTGGTCTGCCAGGAATGAAGTCTCAATTTCTCCCCCAAGTCTTACAGAGAAAGCAGAGGGGTGGAGGATGCAGGAGTGAGTGTGTGCAGGATTAGAGCATTGGATTTGTCTTCTCTGGGGTGGCCCAGGGATGCTACACAGCAAGCTGGATTTACTTGTCCAATAGCAACAGGGACAAGCATATTGGTTCTGGAAAAGGGGTGCCTGTCTTCTTCCAGGAAGGTTCCAGCAGGAGAGGCTGTAGGTAGTACTGGGGTACTGGGTGGAAAGAAGGGGCATTGTGTGAGGCGTGGGACCCCGCAGGATTGCAGGCTATGTAAGATGCTGTCCTCAGTTTGTGGATTGTGCTGGAGGAGCAGTGGCATTTGCAGACTCTGTCCCACTGGATGACGTGTGGCCTTCTTCCATCTTCCATCTTTCCTGGGAAAGTTCTCTTCCCCAGGGTTTTAACTCTGCATCCCCAGTTGTTTGCCGCCTTGGCCTCCCAGTTCCTAGTGTTTCTCTGTAAGACAGTTTAAGGACTTCCCTAAAGCCCTGCCACATGTCACAGGCAGCGGGAGACAGGGAGGGCGGTGGTGGGGTAACTGGACTGACTTAGCTTCAAGCTGTTTCTCTGCCACACACCAGCTGGAAGGCTGTGTTCATCTCAAGGTACTCATCTGGAGAAGGGGAAGCGACATCAGGGTCTGCCTCAGAGAGCTGTTCTGGATGAAGCACCAGACATGTACCGAACACTTGCAACATGCTGATTGAGGCATGGTACCGAGGCCACTGTCGTCTCAGGGGTCTTCATTTGACATCCATAGGCACTAAATGTCACAGATTGTTTAACCAAAGTTGTATAAATTGCAAGTGGCTGTGGCAGGGTTTGGATCAGGTCTGGTAGAACTTGAGCATGATACCAAAGCTCATCACCTAGCCTGCTCATTACCAACTAATTCTAGGTACCTGCTGCAGAGTGTTTGGGAGTGACCCTTTGACAAGAAAGGGAGGAGGTATTTCTTTTATCATTGATGTTGGGTGATGTCAACCAATGAATGCAAAAGTCCCACCAAGCAAGCCTTCTTGGGGTTAGAACTACACATTTGATCTAGAAAGACTCATAGTAATAAGCCTGCTACAGACCAAGTGTTTTTCCAAACCATGGAGAATGGATTCAGTGGTGGACTCCCTAACCCATGGAGGGCTTCCTTAGATATGGGGTGGTGGGGGACCATACTTGGTGGTGGAGCACTTCCTGAGTGCGGGGCAGCTGCTCCAGGTTGTGAAGTTAGCTGCTGGAGGTCAGATACTGCTCAAGGAAGAAGTCTCCCGGGCGGCAGGACCTGCTGACACTCAGGATTAGAGCCAAGGGCTTCTGGTTTCCTCCCAGGATAAATCACTGGGTTCCCCACTTTTCTTTGGCTTATTAAGGGTGGGATGTATTTCCTTGGGGGCAAAGCAGTGGACACATTATACTTAAGACTGAAAGAGGCCAGGTGAGAGGCTTGCATACAATAGTTGGGCTTTGAGGCACAGCTGGCACCCTTGATGGGGCAGCCCTCTGGGAGAGAGGAAAGCTGAGGGAAGCCCAACCTTTGGCCTTCCTCTCAGTCAGGCACTGCCTGCTTCTCCAGTTCTGGCTAAGAGGGGCAGCACACTAGCCAATACATACCAGTCTCTGAGACAGATGGAAAAGAAGAGCCTTTTGCCTCATTCTGCTGAGGTTGGAAGGTCTTACAGAAAAATCTCTTCCCATCATGGCTCTTTGTTCTGAAACAATGGCCTCTAAGGCTGCCTCTGACTCATTTTTGCCCTTAATTCCAGCACCCCATTTTGTGAACACTCATGAAGGGGGTCTCCATGGCTCCTTGGCCTGCTCGTTAATTTCCATGCATGAGCAGACTCACATGCACAGCTGAGCATTGGTGCCACACTACGCACCATAAATGCAGTCACAGGAGGGTCACATCTAAGCACCAGGACCCTGACATCCCTCATTCAGCCAGAATACACATGGGCTTCGGGAAAGCCCTGTGCACCTCACCAGCTTCCTGGGGGATTTGGGGTCTTGGAATCTCCTAAGCTGTTCCTTGCCTGCTGGTTGTTTCAGACTGACAATCTTTTGCAGAGGTGAGGTCCCAAGACATTGCATCCATGTGCCTGTAGGCTGCTTAGAAGTTTGTCTTGAATGTTGGCCTTTAGCTCAGTCATGCCTGGTACTTACACCTGCATTTGCTAAATTTAAGTTTCTAATCCACTGGGGCTAAAGCCTTGAAGACACCAAGGATTGAGTGGAGGTGAGAGGAACTAGGAAGGACAGATCTTGAAGGGGGATTCTAATCCCATCCTGGCTTATGGCGGTATAAATGTCCTGTGCTTCTGTCCCTTGTGATTTCCAAGAGACCAGTTATCATACCTGAGATAGCAGCCTATAGGAAAGCTACAGTGGTCTCCCTTTTCTGTCAGGATTTACACTATCCTTTAAATGGATTGAGGCAATCAGACTTCTTTGGAAGAAAATGATATAAACTCCAGCCAACAAAAAGGCTTGGTACTGTAGAATGTGAAGTGCAAATACAGACTGCAAGGCTTGGTATTCCCCACCTCTGTTTTTCCTTCCTCTGGCTTCACGGAGGCAAGCAAACCCCAGTGGTGTTATTGGCAGCCTTGTCTTGCCTTATCTCGGTTGATGACATTCTGGAGATTGAATCTCACTGGGTGCCATGCTGATTCCCAAGCCAGTCCTGAGGCTATGTCATGTGACATGCTGACTGGCCCAGACTGTCATGTGCCCAACCATAGAGCTGGGCTAGTGTCCCGTGAATTCAGCGTGGGGCAAGGCAGGGAGCAGACCTACACGTGTAAAGGAGCTGATTCACACCTGAGCGTCCCAGGTCAGTTTGCTCACATCAGTTCTACCTGGAGCCTTCTTCCCCTTCCTCTGAAGCCACCCATTTCTTGGGGCCTGATGTCATCATGCTGTAAGGAGAGCTCCTCTGCCCTAAGGCTAGATTGGCACCAAAAGAGGGGGTGAGGAGACATAACTACTTCCCACCTTGCAGATCTGTCATGCTGCATTAATCTCACCCTCCGGGGCTCCATCCAAAGGCCAGCTCTGCCAGCTCCTCCCCACCTGCACACCTCTCCTTCTGCCCCAGCCTTGGCTCCTGACGTCCCTGTGCCCCCCACCGCCCATGAGCAGTGGAGGGCAGGGATCCTGTGGGACTCAGTCCTGGTCCAGGACAGCGTTTCTCACATTCTCCAGTCATGTTCACAAGACCCTCAGGAGTCAAGAGACCTGGGTAACCTTTGTGCCTATAGACCCTTTGAGTGCATTAAAAAATGAAGAAATGCTAAAACATGCCAAGAGAAATTATGCTATGCTTTGGCGTTTTCTTTGAACAAATTAATACTTTAACATTAAAGCAAATTTACTCTGCACCAAATAAGTTCCGCAAATGCAAAATGTCAGACTGTTTATGACCAAAAAATGGCAATTCAGAACTTTTGATAAAACAAACAACATTATAGCAATTATGATTTGAATACTAACAACTCATAATCTACCAACTTAATTCTGTTTTTAGTGTTCTACCATAGGTGGCAATGTCTTACAATGTAATTTGCTATTCACAAGGTAATTATAGGATTTACTTTTTAAAAACTTAATTCACAGCCCATGCAAGCTAGTGGGGTCTGACAAGGAGCTCCATGCTTAAAGTTAGAAAGTGAGGGTCTTCTCATTCTCCTGGACATTGCTGACGCTGTGCATAACTTTACAGGATGAAAATGTCAAGTCCCAGTTTGAGGCATTTTGTGAATGCGCCACAGGCAGAGGAACTCCTCCTCCCCACCTTTTCTCTACCCATCCACCCACTGTGATGGCTGCCCCTATAGGCCCGTGGAATTACTTTGAGTGCCGCTAATTTGGGCCTGACAGTGCAGTAGAGATTTGGGGACAGCCAGGCAGGGAGGTGGTACTAGGCTGTCTGACATGGGCACATTTGGTGACAGGCTGCGATCGCACTGCGGGTGGCTGGACAGCCTTCTTGGCCCATGCATATGCATTACGCCAGCCTCAGGGAGCTGGGGAGCTGGCCAGCCTCCAGGAAGGGCGCCATATGGAAGGTATGTGGGGTTCTGATTTTTTTTCATGACTTTATCAAAACAAAAGAAGCAAAAGAGACAAAGGAGAAAGAAAATTTTTCTACAAAGCTGTAACCACCAAGTTACATTGTAAACTTGCTTGTTTGAAGGCTGCCCAGTGGATTAGTGAAGTGCACTTCTGGGTGTTTCTAGGTGGAATGTGGGGGTGTGACTGTGGGGTCCATACCTGGGCTCTGGCCCTTGAATCTCTGGGCACCGCTACCCTGCTCTGCCTCTGTGGTGCCACAAGCCAAGCAGCTTCGCTCCACCATGGGGGTCCTGCCTCACAGCCAGCCTGAACCCTGAAACCGTTAGCTGGAGTAAGCTGCTCATCCTTTAATTTGCAGGTGAGGGAGTTTGTGGTGCGTTAGCACAGGCTGTAAAGGTGGCTAACCCAAACCTTTGAGGCGGTGACACTCATTTTATCTGCTGTGGGAGAGGTTGTTCTTATCACTTGGAAATAAAGATCTTTTCACACTGAAAGTGCTTGTTTTCTTATAGAAGTAACATTTTTATAACTTAGAGGGATAGAGTTCAAAATACTCAAGCCAGGTAGGACCTTTGCTTAAAAAATTAAATAATGTAAAATTGGGAAAAAAAATTTGCGGGTGACGCAAACTTTGGTCATGGCAACAAAAAGCCAACCAAATCAAATGTTACTTACTGTCTTAGTTACTCTTCTCTCATTACTGGGACAAACACCCAACACCCAAAATGAAGGAAGGAAAGGTTTATTAGCTCACAGTTACTGGAGGTTTCAATCCATATTCAGCTGGCTCCAAGGCAGAGGGGCACATGGCAGAGAGCAGCAGTTCATAGCAGCCAAACAGCAACGACAAAGAGCAATCGCTGTAGAAAGTCTTCTCTCTGTCTCTTATACTACACTCAGGCTCTCTGCCCTGGGGTGGGATATAGTACTCACACCCATAATCCCGGCTGTGGATCACATATAATCCCAGTGGATCATGAGTTAATCACAAACTCTAGAAGTCCCCACCCCATGACTACATGAGGCTTTGGGGGGACAACTGGACACATAACACTTATGAACAGCCATAAAACCAACTAACTGATCTTGCCTCCCAAAAGCGAGGTGGAGAAACCGAGCCACGAAGCATCCAGGGAAGGGGTCCATGGCAGAGCAGAGTAGGGAGTCAGGTTTCTCACATGACCCTGCCAAGAAGGGTATCTCTTGGCTTCTAGCTTTCCTTTTGTCTCTTTTAGAGTTTCCTTATTGAGAATGTGAAATCTGTGGCCCTAGATTCCTGTTCTCTTCTAATGATTTCTTGATCAGCTCTCCAAATTCATCACCCCAAATTCTTGCATTTTACTTTTGTGTTAAACCATTTATAAAATTTTTCATCATTATATAATATGCCTAAAGAGTTTCAACTTTAATCATAATTTTGACATTGCACGATTTATTGATGTGGCAATATTTTGCATAACCAATTTTTTTCTGTTGTGGCAAAAAAATGACATAAAATTCATCTTCCAAACATCTCCAGATGTGCAGAACAATATTGTGTGCTCTACTGGGCATCTCTGGTGTCTGAGACTCTATAGTCAGTGAAAAACAACTCCCCGCTTGCCCTGTCCTCGCTGTCCAGCAACTCCCCTTCTGTCGTCTGTGCCTGTGAGCTCTGGCCTTCAGAGCACTCATGTCTGCATCACACAGCCTTTGCTCTGTGCGGCTGGTTCCTTTTGTTTGGCACAGGGTCCTTGAGTTTCATCCACAATATAGTACATAGCCGGATTTCCATCATGTTGAAGGCTTAGTACTATTCTACCCGGTGTACATATACACCACATTTTCTTTATTCATCCGTGGATATGTAGATGGCTGCTACTTCTTGGCTAAGGCAAATACCGCTATCACGAACATGAGTATACAAATATCTCTTTGAGATCTTGTTTTCAGTCCTTTTGGATGTGTACCCAAAAGTGGGATTGCTGAACCATATGGTGGTTCTACTTTTATTTTGTGAGGGATTTTCATACTGTTTTCCACAGCTGCTCTACGATTCTCATTCCTGTCAACAGTATGAAGCTTCCAACCTCAGCCCTTCATCACCCCTTCATAGCCATTTTAAAACTTTATTTTAGCTTATTCATACATGTTTGCAGTACATAATGTTTACATGCTTTGTGGGAGGTTGGTACATATCTATAATGCATCTTAGTACCTTTTTGAAATTCCTTTCCCTCTCCTCTCTGCTCCTGTTATCCATCTTCTGCCCCCTTTCCATTTTTTTGTACTTGTTTGCAGAATGTAATGTTCATGTTCTCTCTAGGGAATCTGTAACATACACAACTTGCCCCCATTCCTTTTGTTTTCAACCCCTTTCCTTTCTTCCCTAGCCCCTCTCTCCATCTCCAATCGTGTTTCCATTTGAGAAGGAGGTATCTCCCTACATGCTTAAGTATCACACTATCTCTCTTCTAACGACAAACCCACAGTAAAGATAAAGAATCATTTATAATGTACACTTGGGTGGTAAGTACATTCACATTGTTGCAAATTAATCTGCAGAATTCTTTTATCTTGCCAAAGACCTCGCTCCTTGACTGAAACAGACCCAATCTGTACACCCCCAGCAAGGCGAACCCAAATTCCCTTGAGACAGAAAATGTGAGACAGCTTCTTTCTCCTCCTCTGGTTCATCAACACATTAGAATATGCTTAGTTTGTAAGTGGGCAGATGTTGGGGTGACAAGGGAAAGCCATGCCAGAAATGCAATAGATTGATAACACCCCGAGGGAGTAGAGAAGACATCCTGCTTCATTCTTTCTCTCCTCTCTCCTCTCTCTCTCTCTCTCTCTCTCTCTCTCTCTCTCTCTCTCTCTCTCTCTCTCTCTCTCTGTTTGGGGAGAATAATTCAGAGTGCTCAGATGTGAAGTCACATATATTGGCCTCTGTTCTCTACTGATATAAAGAAATATAGTTTTATATATTGCAGAACAGTTTACAAAAGTAAACTGTTCATTTTCTTAGTTAAATGAACCCAATCCTGGCATCCTCTGGGGCAGTTACTAAATACTCAGATGCCCCAGCCTTGTCCTTTCTTTTTAGGATGGGGGCCGAGATAAACAAGCCTCAGCCGCAGAGGTTGAAGCTACTATTTTTCTTTACCAAAACCCCTCCTAGCCTTTTCTGAGGCTCAGACGAAGATTGCTTTTAGGAGTACATGATGCTGTTGTATTTTCTTGTCTTGCCCCTAAGAGGGCAGCTGAAGGTCACATTGCAAACTGCATGTGTATGATGAAGATGGAGCTCTTCCCAGATATAGGAGAGAGTTAGGGCTTAGTTTGTTGATTTCAGAAGCCCTGATTTGTCAAGCCAAACATAGCCTTGTAATAATAAAAGGGAAAAATTACTTGAGATTCCAAAGGGAGTCATGATTTAGTGATAGTCCCGAAGGAAAATTAGGGTTTGTATGTGATGGCTTCTCTCCTTCCTGCTGTCTCCTGAGAGATGATTACTCATTTGTAATTTATTAGCTAATTATGCACGGGCAAAGGCGTATGAATCACTTCATTTGGATGCTAGCAATTAGCAAGGGCTTGTTGGAGCTCTTCCTACTGGATTCTGGGTGTGTTTAGACAACACAGGAACTGCAGAGGCCAGCACCCTCTGGGGAGGAGAAACTCCATTTCCCCTTGTGCTTGCCTTGTTAGCAAGTTGGTGCTTCTTTCAATGCCTCTGAGCTTTACTGGTCACTGGGCCACTTACCGGTTTGTCTTCACCCTTACAGGCTCTGTGGATCTAGGTGAATCATCACTCTCTGGATGCTGTGAAAAAGATCATGTACTCTTCCTGCTTGCATGCAGGAGGCTGGATGGACCAACAGGAACTCAAGACTATCAGTTTTCAAGGCCTGACTATTTATTTTGCTCCTGAGCCTCCAAGGGTTTGGGGGAACTGCCAGGCTTTAGAACCTGATGACTGTACACATGTCAGAACCCTGTACACGTGGCAAGCAGGTCGCCCAGCAGCCTTTGTCCATGCTGTTCTCTCTAGGATGTAGTCTGGGACAGTCTTTGCACCATAGCAATTCTTGACAAAGGACTAGTGGCAACCTCAGTGTCTGTGGATAAGGGAATAACTCAATCAAATGGGTCAAAAGCTAGACCACTACCAAGCAGTCCCAAGGCTGATCTAGAACCTTGTGTATTATACAAAGGGTGGGAAGAGGATGCGTAATATACACAGCAGGATCCCACTTATGGCAAGATATGTCCAAAAAGTTACATGCTTTCTGTGAGAAAGTCCTTTTTTCTGTATATATGTTAAGATATGTCTGTATGTATATCTGTCTGTATGTTTGTGTATGTCTATACACAGTCAGACCATGGACTGCATCCTGAGAAACGTGGATTGACAACTGTACTGCTGTGGCAACATCACGGAGTGTGCTTGGCACAAACCTAAATGGGACAGGTACTCACGAGGTGGTCTCTATTTGATCCAGAGACAAGGTAAACATGAGTGCTAAGAGGCCGCTGCAGTGGGATGCAATGCACTGTTCCACAGCAAGATTTTGATAAGGTGGGAGGAGTGCACTCTAAAAAGTGATACAAAATATAGTACATAAATATAACGTGGACATTTATTATGATCACCAAATATTATGTGCTGTACATAATGGTGTGTGTATTTTTTTTTTTTTTTCTAAAGACAGGATCTTCCTGTGTATTTCAGGCTGGGCTTAAACTCGCTATGTAGCTCAGGCTTGCCTGAGACTCCCAGTGGTCTTCCTGCCTCGGCCGCCCGAGTGCTGGGATTGAAGGCACGCACACCAAGGGCAGCAGTGTGTGCTGGCAGCATGGCAGGGTTTTTGCACTAGAGGGTCCACAAGGTACATTCAACCGTGTAGACATATATGTTTTGACTGTGCATATGATAGACTGTGTTACACATACATCTTTGACTATGTATGCAGTTGATTTATGTTTGACTGTGCATATGTTTGGTTATATATGTTTGACTATACGTGAGCATGCATATATGTATATAGTTGTCCTCTGGTAAAAGGTTAAAAGTAGTCCAGAACTATGCATGCTTACAGGCATCAGAATGTCAAGGATAAAGACCTTCAGTCACCTGCTCTCCAATTCCGACACCTTGGTGGAAGCTGTATCTGGGAGGATGACAGAGGACAATGCCTCATCTGAATGCCCTGATTTTAAGGAAGTGTTTATTCAACAACCCTGAGTACCTGAGGCTCCCACCTGCCCCAGGCATTCTGCTCTGCACCAGAAGCTTGCTCGCCTCCGCCCTGCATTCCTGCAACTCTGCTCCTCTCCTTAACCTAAAACAGATTTTAATAAAGTTGCTGCATGTGGAAGAGGATTATGGGTTGATCTGATTTCCGCTATTTGAAGTCCTGGGGGAAAGAAACCCTTGTTTAACTCAATTCATAACACTATTAATCCAACCATAAACCTTGAAAGGACAGAGGAGAATTCATTACTGCCGCCTCCGAGTGGCAGATCCTCCCTCACGCATGCCAGCAGGTGAGACTCCTGGGGCGCGGGCTCCGCTGTCTCTCGAAGGTCATTCTCAGATGCAGTCTTGGCACCGCACAGAGGACCTCGCCCTCCTCCCAGGCCCCGCCCCATGGCGCCCAGACGGCAGCACAAGGGCCTGGCGAGGTTGCACACGTTGCCGGAATCAGCGTGCTGAGAAGCGGGCACGTGGACCACCTCGGTTCTGATTTTAGGTCAAGGGATCTGTCTTTTATGAAAGCAGTTTTAAATGCATCAGATTTACATTTAACTATTCTACTTTTGTAAATTTAATCCAAGAATATGGATGGAAAGAGATCCATCCCCAGCATATTTATCCCAACATAATTTATGCTTTAACCTCTTAAATCACAGAGAATGTGTGCTGCTGCAGGAAAAAGCACCAACAATAGCTCTATGAGTCATGATGCCACTATTAAGGTATTTCCAAAGCCTCAAATAACCTTGCTAATACGCATAATATACCAAGCAAAGCCCAGCAGAATGAAAATTGAATAGATAATTTGATTATAACATTACGAAAAGTGTATGCATTGAAGAAAAGACTAAGGGCTCATTGATTGTCCACTATTTAATAATACATAATTGACTATGCTTTGAATTATTACGCTGGGATTGTGAAATTCAGTTCTTACATGTTTCTATCTCAGTATTTAGTAATGTACTAATAGTATTTACTGATTAATTCATTTTAGTTTAAAAGTGGCCTGTCTGTTTTCTTTGATCCTGGTAAGAAATTTGCATGCGGAGGTTCAGTGGGAAGAGCTGTTAAGGTCCACACCTGATGTCAGCTTCTAGTACTATGGACAACCACTAGGAAAATAACAAGGTAAAAAGTATTAATTATTGAATCTTTGATGTAATTCAGGTATAAAATATAAGATACTCAAACAGCTACACTCTCTTAATTTACTGATAAGAGATATACAGTATAATAATGTCTGTAAGTATAATATCATGTATGCACCTTCTATGATACCAAAACATTATGAAAACAGTTTGCAGTGTATTAATTTATCAAATCCATCTTGTCAAGGTATCTTAAAACTGTCTCATTGATATTTGTACTTCAATAGAACAACCAAAAAGAAAGATCCATACCTGGGCAGGTTGGGGACAAGAGCTTGCTTTGGGTGGAGAGGGACAGTGAGCTTCAGTGCGGTCACAGTGAATCCTCATTGATCTATGGGAGCCCTGTGGCTGGAGTGGATTTCAGGGTGTTCTGAAAGGCTCCTTATACACAAGTGCTGAGGATTTATGGAATTCTAGAGGGGCAAAGGCAGTGATTTCAAGTCTATGTCCGGGGACCAGCTGCCTGGCTGCTCTCCTTATAGGTTCTGGGAACTAGGGTATGTACTTCTCTTCTCTGCATCATTTTCCTTTTCTGGATAAATGTCCATGGAGCTTCTATTTCCTGTTCCATCAGTATTCCCATACGTCATGCCCCTGCAAACTAAGTGGATCAGAATCAGACCTCGAATGGAGGCTGTGCTGGTGGGCAGGTGTGATGAATTACTGTTGAGCCTTGGCACTGGATGGCCCTGTGCAGGAAAGGCCTCTCAACATTGCCACAGAGCTAGGCACAGCAGCTTGGACACAGACACCTTCTATCACTGGGGTCTCCGGGGTGAAGCTCATGTTGAAAAGGCCAAGCTGGGTCTCCCCATCCAGGGAAGATGCTTGACAGGGCAGTTCCTGGCTCTCATCAGCACGGTCGGGGTCTCCAGAGAACTGACTGCTCCGCCTGTGTGCACAAGCATTATTCCTTAGACTCTAAAATAAACCTCTAAATATAAAGTAACACAGACCTATGATAAAAATAATTTAGGTGGCATAAGAGGGTAAATCATGAAAATTGCATACTCCTGCTTTGCTTCCCCTGTAGAAGTTAATCCCATAGGGAAATTGCTACTAGTAGTGCTCTGTGATTTCCACCAGCCTACATGTGTATATACTCTTAAAATGTGTACAAATGGGTTATGATATATATGCACCTCTGCATTATGTCCTTTTGCTTAATATTTGATAAATATCTACTAGTGCTCACAGAGGTCTTTGATGTATTTTAATACTCTAGCTCTAGTCTAGTTCCTGCAATCGTTTAATTAATTTCTAATTCTCTTAAACATGTCTGCTTAATTTTAATTATTTTACTGTGTTCATCAAGCTGCATATAATCATGTAGCTCTTGATGGACAGACAAGCTTTTGGCTGCTAAGCATGTGGGCTGAACACACATCCTTAGGGTTGAGTTCTAGCCACGGTCTTATTTGACAGCTTCACATAGGGACTTATAGAACAAATATCCATTAGCAGGTATTCTGTCCTTAAAATGAGGAGGTACCAGGCATGGTGGGGCATTCCTATAATCCCAGCACGTGGGAGGCTGAGGCAGAAGGATCACTTTGAATTTGCGGCCAGCCGGAACTACACAGTGAAACCATCTATAAGAAAAAAAAGTTTAGTTTTGTTGGGGAAATTCAGAATGTCCTTATTGAGGAGAATGTCACTGGAGTTTTGGTGATGTTAAAACCATGAGGGAGTGTTTGTTAGGTCCCCAGCATGCAGGCTTGAGTCCTGTCTTAGCAGGGCTTCAGAAGGAGAGACAATGTAGTCAACTCAGAGAGTTGCCCCCTTTTAGGTAGCAAGTCAACTTGTGCCTCTCTTAGGCAGAGTAAGTGCTTGGTGTGGCTGGCTACAAGCCCATCCCATGGTTTGTGAGGAAGCTATGAATCTCTTTGTGGCTTTTCCTTCTTCTCTCTGTCATTAGATGTGACATGACAAACTCTTCCAGTTCTTTGGTGCACAGGACACCATCAGTAGCAGCGTGAGCTTTCTGTCACATGACATGGGCACAGAGGACATGAGACCCAGGGGCTGGGCTATCTCAGTGATATCTCTAAGTGGCATTTGTTAAGTGCATCTATAGGTGCAATTTTTATTCATATATTTCATGAGAGAACTTTGACAATTATCAGTTTTGCTCAGGAGAATTTTCTGACTTTTCATCTAACTGTAATTTCATCCTGAATTACAGTTCCCTGCTCCACTCTGAAGTTATATGTGGTCATGTGACTTACCGTACCCAATGAGACATGAACATAGGCGATGTGAGTTTTCCAAGAAGCTTTAAGAGCTAGCCTGTGATTAATTTCTTTTTCTCTGTCACAGAGATTGGGAATGCTCTGTATGTTAAATACTCTGCAAATCTGGGTTCTAGGAGATGATGAGCAGCAGAACCATCAGGAAAGCTATGATGGATGTGGAGCATGAGAAATGCCCTTTCTATTTATTTCTTCACAATTCATTGTCTGTCTGTCCATCCAACCATCTGTCCATCCATCCATCCACCCATCCCACTGTGGAATGATCCCAAAGAGCCGCCTCATCTTTTACAATATTTCAGACAAGGTCTTTCTAAATCGCTAAATTGTCCAGGCTTAACTTGAATTTATAATCTTCCTGCCTCAACCCCCAAGAACACTGGGATTTTTGTAGGTGTGTGCCACTAAACTCCTGAGTTTCTTAGTTAAATAATTTTTTTCTGGATTATTTGTTATTACCACATATTAAGTACTATCCTAATACAAGAATGAAAAGGTTAAGTTATTTTCTTGAGGTCACATTGCTAACAAGAGGAAGAACCAGGGATTCAACTCAGATACTCTCGCTCCGGAGTATACTTTTCACCCTCATTAGTGGGCAAACCTATTTGACGTAACTAGTTAATGGTTTCAAACTAGAACTTAAAGGACCAGAATCAAAAGTTCTTTCTGAGATTTTGTGTGCCTTCATGAGTAGGGCTCAGAATGCGATGTTGATGGGGCTTAATTATCTGGGCTTATCAAATGGAAGGGATAGAAACTCAACTCAGAATGGCACCCCCCCACTCTATACACACCTAACTCATACCCCAAAACGATTTATGAGTACATTGGCTTAAGAGACAAAGGCTCAGACAATACCCTCAGGACCTTGTTTCTCCATCACTTTATTCTACTTTCTTTTGTGTTAGCTCCAATCTATGCAGGTCCCTGCCTTAGGAGATGGAGACATCCATCCTTCAGTCTCTGTACCAGGAAGGATACCATTTGTGTCCCAGGTGCGGTGGTGGTGGTGGTGGTTGAGACCTGATGAAATGAAGAACCTAAATGTGACTGTAACGAAAACAGAAGCACAAGGCCTAGTGCTTAGCTGATCAGTGTAGGAAAATTCTCTGGAGAGGAGAAGGATAAAAATACTCAAAGGAGAGTGATGTTCAGAACCAGAGTCGAGGGTCCAGCATACAAAGCCCAAGAGGACTGTCACTATGGAGGCAGCAGCTAGCGCTGGGGAGCAAGCTCTAGGCAGCAAATATTGCAGTGGGCTCTGGGAAGTGCCTGTGATTCAAACCAGGGTGAACACCAACTGGATGATCACATATTAGGTGCCTTGTTCTGTATGGCTTGTGCTTAGTCTCCAAGGCAGCCTCTCCTGAGGGAAACTTCTGTGGTATAGCTCTGGCTAATTAAGAAAGGGGGATGTGTGGCCAAGGTCGATTAGAATCATATTTTCTTTCATGGAAACGTGACACTTTGGACAACCTAAGAACGACCTAAGAAGCATGGGCTTGATCTTTTTTTTTTTTTTTAAACAGGTAAATTTTATCATGCTGTCCCTGATATTGTTCTACAATGTGGAATTCATATCGGTATGGCAAATATTTTACAATGAACAGTACACAAAAAAGCATAAAGGTTATTTCAGATGATAACTGCTATAAATGAAATAAAACAGGAAATTGTGATCAAGAATGACCAGATGGTCAGAGAAGACTTAGATATAGAAAAAACTGCATAAGAGGATTCTTTGAAGAACGGACAAGCAGAAACTTCTTGGATTTTACAAGCCCTAACTGACTATAACAAAGCGTCTGATTATTATCCTACAGGCTCTGATCCACACTGAATCTTACAGAGGACTTCTTTGAAATCATGGCATCTGAAATACAGAAACAAGTCCGGAAATATACAGAGGAAACCCAACTTGGAAGAAACTCTGCAGAAAAAGAATTAATAACTACCTCTAAAGAAGACATGGACAAAAAAACTTGAGATCAGAAATATGATGGATTCCTTGAATGAGCAATACAGAAAAGAAATAGAAAGCATGAAACAGAGTCAAGAAGATATAGAAGAACTAAAAATACCAATCACAAGTCTACAAAACCATTTGAGTGAAAGCGAAGACAGAGTTTCAGATCTTGAAGACACCAGTGCAGCTAATGAAAAGGTGAGAAAGGATCTCTTAAAAACAACAAGAATGCAGGAAAAAATAATGCATCACCTGCAAGATGACGCCAGGATGAACAATGTGAGAATAATTGGTATCAACGAGAATGAAGCAGTTAATACAATAGCACTGCGGAAAATGAAATACCTTGGGATTCACTTAACCCAAAGTCAAAGATCTTTTCATGGAAAATTACAACACTCTAAGAAAAGAGATTATAGAGGATTTCAGAAAATGGAAAGATATCCTATGCTCCTGGATAGGAAGAACAAACATCGTGAAGATGGCCATACTCAAAATTGCTGTACAGATTTAATGCAATTCCTATCAAACTGACACCAACATACCTCCCAGACCTAGAGAAATCATTCCTAAAATTTATTTGGAACCACAAACAACCTAGAATAGCAAAGGCAATCTTGGCCAATAAAGACAATGCAGGAGGCAACACAATTCTTGACTTGAAATTATACTAAAGAGCCACTGTGATAAAATCAACACGGTATTGGCAACAAAATAGACCTGAGGATCAGTAGAATAGATTAGAAGGTACAGAAGCATCTATGAACACACTCAGCCATCTGATCTTCGACAAAGGGGCCAATCATACTTACTGGAAGAAGGATAGCCTGTTTAACAAATGGTGCTGGAAAACTTGGCTTTCTACATGCCGAAAACTAAAACTTGACCCAGCTCTATCACCATGCACTAAGTTAAAGTCAAAATGGATTAACGATCTAAACATTAAAACAGAAACACTCAATCTCCAGAAGAGAAAGTAGGAGGAACTCTTGAAGACATAGGGGTAGGTAAAGAGTTCATGAACAGACATATTTGCACGGGAAACGCTTGAAAGAATCAACAACTGGGATCAACTCTTCTTAAGGAGCGTCTGCATGTCAAAATTGTCAACAGAGTGAAAAGACAACCCACAAATTTTGGAAAAATCCCAACTAATAAGCAATCAGACAAAGGTCTGCTGTCTAGAATATATAAAGAACTAAGATATAACAGGGTCCTCAAATTTAAAGACCCAATTCAGAAATGGGCATTTGAATTGTATACACACTTCTCAGAGGACAAAATTAAAGAAGCGAATAAATATATGAAAAAATGCTCCATATCACTAGCCATCCATGAAATGCAAAAAAAACCCCAACAACACTGAGATAGCATCTCACTCCAGAAAGAATGGCTACCATAAGGAAAGCAACCAACCGCAAATGTTGAAGAGGTTGTGGGGAAAAGGGAACACTTCTCCACTGCTGATGGGAATGTAGACTGGTACACCCATTGTGGAGATCAGTGTGGAGACTCCTCAAAAGAGTAGGACTATAAATCCCATTCAAGCCTACTGAGAATTTTCCCAGAGGAAATGAAAACATTATATCGTAGTGATATATGTACCTATGTTTATAGCAGTACAATTTGTGGTCCCTAAATCTTAGAAACAATCAAGATGTCCATCACATGAGGAATGGTTGAAAAAGATGTGGCATTTCTATATAATGGAGTATTACTCAGCTATTAAGAATGATAAACTTGAAGCATTTATATTGAAGTGGTTGCCACTTGAACATATACTTGTAAGTGAAATAAACCAGACATACATATGCAAATGTCGTATAATCTCCCTAGCATAAGAAATGAAAAGAAGAAATACAAATAGAAATGTACAACAACTAAAAACAATCGAGTCAGATAGGGAAAACTGAATGGCATATGCTGTAGGGTACTAATCAACTTTTCTTCTTGATGGTTAACAACCTAAGTTCACAGATTAAAATTGGAGAACTAGAAGAGCCTTGAGGCCAGCCAACATTTTGGCCCTAGCCTTTCAAGGCCAGCAAAGACTCAGGAGATAGGTGAACCTGTACTGTAACATCATGAAACTCAGTTGATCCTTAAATTTTCTGAAGAAGGATGTTTTGGAGCCACAGAACAAGGAGAGCAATGATTTATAGTGTATGTGGGGAGAGTCACATGGAGAGAAGTCTTTCAGGCTCTCACAGAGAGCAAACTGGTCAAGCATTGGCCGTGACTCATCCACATGGATGACACAGACAAAAGATCTACAGAATAAGGTACAGGACTACAAGATTAACCCTGAGGGGACTTCACTGACCTCTTAAGAAACAAAAACTACATGTTTTGGTGTATAGGTCTTGCTCTCAGTCTTAATCATCCAGCAGAAAAAGTATAAAAATGTGGCAATAAGGTGGGGCCATAATAACAAATTGAGCTGTAAATGGCTACAGTCAACAAGTTCTTCAGATAACTCACTATTATTGTGGAATGATGGACTGTGTTAGTTTGTGTCATCGAGTTCAGGCACCTAAATTGGTTGAATGTCAATGGAGTGCCCATCTTTGACCAGTCTGGACAAAGGAAGGGGTATAGAAAGGAATAATCATGATGTGTGTGCATGGACAGCTCAGTTAGGATAGATATGCCATTCTTCTACATAATTCTATGAGAGGCAAGATTTTCACTAATGGTGGTTGGACAGGATATTATGTCAGCTTCTAGTACTGTGGCCAACCACTAGGAAAATAACAAGGTAGAAAGTATTAATTATTGAATCTGTGATATAATTCTGGTATAAAAATTAAGTATACAGCTACACACTCTTAATTCACTGATAAGAGACATCTGCTATAATAATGTCTGTAAGTACAATATCATGTATGCACCTTGTACAATACCAAAACATTATGAAAACAGTTTGCAGTGTATTAATTTATCGAATCTGTCTTATTAAGCTTTCATAAAACTGGCTCATTGATATTTGTACCTCAATAAAATAAAAAATAAATTGAAGAAAAAAGAAAAGTTGAACAACACACCCCATCCACCCCCAAAATGTCATACAGTATGAACAAGAAATAAATCCTACTCTTTGACATCATAGAACTTTAAGATATGTTTCTTGGGGCTGGGGAGATGGCTCAGTGGAATAAGTGCTTCTCTGGCAAGCACAAGGGCCTGAGTTCAATCCCCAGTTCCTCCAAAAAAAAAAAAATGATGTTTCTTATATCTTCGTAAGATAGCCAGTGCTGACTCACGCATGTCCTCAGCCAATCAGAGAAGAAGTTTGTGAATGCCAATGAATGAATACACAAGTCATCCAATAAGTCTTCAGTTTCCTCCCCTTGAAAATATTATTTTGCCTTGAGGAATCATACTGCAAGCTTCTGAAGCACTTTGAGAATTTGATCCTGAACAGTGTAAAGAAGACCAACAATGAACTGAGAAATTTGGCTCCTGGTTTATACTCAGACTTATCTTGGCTATTGTGGTGAGAAACTTTAAAGGAGTTGCAAAGAGTAATGGGAGCAATGAACCACTGAAAATCTTGCTTCCTTTTTCTGAAGGTGTGTGTGTGTGGTATGTGTGTTAGCCTCCTGTTATGTTTATGTCTGGATATTCCCCCAAAGCCTCACATGGTCATGAAGGATGGGCTTTCTGGAGGAAGCTGAATCTAGAGTTTGTGATTGGTTCACGTCTATTGTTAGGATTGAGGGTATGAATGCTATGCCCACCCTAGGAAGGTAACTTACATGTAAGGGAAGAAATGAAGGTTGCCTCTCTGACTTCGCTGTTGTTGCTTTTGTCATTTTCCACTGCCATGAACTGTTGCCCCTGTGTCACACCACTCTGATTTGGAGCCAGCTGACTGTGGACTGAAACTTCTACAAACTGAACTAAATAGACTTTTTCCCTTTAATTTTGGAGGTCAAGTATTTTGTCTGAGCAACAAGAGAAAAGTAATCAAGACACTTTCCCATCATCCATTATCCAGTCTCTAGTAATGGTCCCTGTGACCACTGATCATATGTTTACTTGACTACATTAACAAACAGCCCAAAGTTATTAAAGCGCACTTCTGGTGGTTTCTGTGCACATCATGGAGATATGACCTTGGGTGCTATATATGGCCCTTGTACTCAAGGACATTGCCACTCAGCTCTGTTCTGCTGCTCTGCTCCCCAGCCCCCATGAGCTAAGCATCTCTATTCCACCATACCCTTCCCACATGCTGCCCTGGAACCAGCCAATGATGGACTGAACCATGAGTCTAATAAATCCTTCCTCCTTTAAATAGTGGGTGTCAGGTATTATGCCCCAGCAGTGAAAAGCTACTATAGTACCCCAATTTTCCTCTGAAAATTGCTTCCATCCCTACTCTCAGGTCTTGTGGTTTGAGTAGCATTGACCACATCCTTGATTATAGGGTTGGGTATATACACTGTCAAGATCATAGCACAATGTAATGATGGCACCAAAATTTCATGTCAGTCATGTCGTAACCCTGTGAGCTGCAGCTTGGAGCTACTGCTACCCTCCAGTGAGGGAGCTAGATGGACAGTCTTAGAATTGAATGCTCAGGATTTAGTTCCATGCTACATTCACCATGGTTCCTGTCCCTCTCCCTTTATCCAACCTTCACCCATGCTTTCACCACACACAGACACCCCTCTTTAAGAAAAACCTACCATAGCTGTCCCAAATCCCATGGTCTCTCCCGTCTTCTTTGAATTACTTGTGCCATAGTTCCCAGCATGTGAACAGACAGAAGTCAGACAAAGAAGTGGCTTTATCTGGGGGATCCACAGACTAAATAAAGCACTGGGTAAGTCTCCTCCAGTACCCAACAAAGCTCACTGATGCTGCAGCTGTGTGACCCTCATGGAGGGTCCAGGGCATGCAGCTACTAAGCTGTTTTTTTTTTTTTTTTTTTTTTTTCTCATCCCTTTCAGAAGCTCCTAGCTAGCCCCTCCAGCTACCTTGCCTCTGAAAAGTCCTTGACATCTGACTCCTGCCTCCAAAGAAGGAAAATAGATGATTCTGAAAGTGACAGGCCCTAAACCACTTGGTTGGAAATAGTCTTTGGGAGCACAGGGAGAAGGACTGAGCCACAAGCTGATTGCACTGCCCCTGGCAACCACACGTCCTGGCAGGTCGAGTCGATATTGCAGTGCTCCAGGATGTGGCTTCCTGACGCTCACAAAGAAATCTATATTGTTCTCAGGAGCAACCAGTCTCAACCAACACAAGTCCCCTCTCATCTGCGGGCAGTTTGAGGGGGCACAGAAAGCAAGCTCTTGAGGTGACACAGGCTCAGGCCCTAGACTGACATCCTAAAAAGGAGCGCAGCCTCATGTTTGTGATGGGCTCCAAATTGAGGTGTGATTTTTAAGTCTTTCTCCCTTCAGTCTAATAATAGTAGCTGATGTGTATTGGGTCTTTATTGTGTTCTAGGCTACCTAGAAAATACATTATATGTATTAACACACTGAATCCTCAGCAGACTCCACCCCAGAGTAGAATACTACTCTGCCCTACATTTTTTGACGACATTTTCATGATCCAATGTTGGGATTGTGGATGTCAGTGCCACACCTTCCCTGGGCAGGTAGCCTAAATGCAACACAAAGAAGGGAGAGGGGTTTGCTTGCTGCCTCTGCTGCTTCTCTGCCACTGCTCTTCCCTTTTACTCATGCTGTTTTGCTTGTTTTCCATGCCATGAACTGCTGCCTTCTGCTGTGTGCTAACGTGGAGCTCCAAAGCTCCAAGCTGCCTTGGAATTGGCAGCGTATGGACTGAAACCTCCACAAACTGTGAGCTATATAAACCTTTCCTTCCTTAATGTTGGGTGTCAGGTATTTTGCCCAAGCAACAAGAGAAAAGTAACTGAGACAGAAGCCCTCCTGACTTCCTAGTTCTGCACTCTGTTGCATGTGCTGCATTTGCCCTGCACATCCTACTACAGCCCTCACACCCTTGATGGGATCTGTCTATGGACATGCCTGTCTCCCCTAGAGGGCTATGAGCTTTGCCACAGCAGTGAATGTGAGATGGACCCAGCCTGAATCCTCAGGTCTAACAAGGAGCCTAGAACACAGGTCATTAAATACTTGTTGCACAAACAAGCACATAAATTTGTATTTTTATTAATGGTTATATTCTTGCCAAATCCCTCCCAAATTGATGCCAACAGCTGTGTCTCTCTGTCTCTGAATTCTCCTGCACATTGGGCCCAAGCAGAAGCTGGACTGGACCAGTGAAGTACCCTGATGAAGAAGACAAGGAGACACTGACTTGGCTCAGCAAAAGAGCATATTGAGAATAGATTCAAATCAGTGGATGACCCAAGAGCTGGATTCTATATCTATATCCTTGTTTCCAATGTATTCTCAGACTCATATTGATTCATTTGCAGCTTCAAGGCTGAGCCACACTCACTAGCTATTTTTGGGCCCTGGCATCTGATAGGAGAGGCTGCCTTGCTTGGCTCTTTTGGTTTCCCCATCCCATGGCTGAGTGGTGCATCCTTTGCTGAGTCCCTATGCCTAGTGTCACCTTCTTAACTACTCCTGCGGAGAGTTGAAGGGTCTGGTGTCCTGTAGGCTGGATTTCTAAGATTCATTTCTGAAAGTAACTAGGAAGCACTTGAGGTTTCAATTCTTCTCTCAGACTACTAGGCAGAGGTCCATGGGGCCCAGGAGCTTGTTCTGTTGCTCTGTTGCTCTGGCTTCTTGCCCAGCCCTGGAAAAATGGAAATGAAACAACTACGGTCTCAAAGGCAGTGCTTTGGCTTAAGTGAAAACAGCAATTCAAAGGCTCTCAGCAAACAATGCAGACAGCATGTCACCGCTCTGTGATGTGTCATCCAGACCCGGCTTCATTCAGCGAGGAAGGACGTGCCTGCTGTCTTTGTGTTGTGGACAGGAAGAACAAAACAGGCTGGATTAGCTAACCCCTGCTGGTGGCGAGATGGGAGCCTGAAATTCAGCTCTCGGACTCCTTGGCTCTGGGGGCCAAGAAGTTAGCCATGTCCAGCGTCAGGCCAGCATGGCTCCCGTTGCTGACAGCTAGCCGGATGACCTGCACGAGCTGGTGGGAGGTCACAGCAGGGATGTTTCCATTTTAACCCCATTGTTCAGCCAAATGAAGGCAAAATGTCCCTGCTCCCCACCGGAGAAGTCTGCCTTACTTCAATAATTTCTGAGTGCTGACAGATAATTCAGAGATATTGGATATTTCACCACCTGGGGTCTGCCCTTCACAACCACAGCAATCAGTTACTGCCCGCCAACCAGGGCCCATGCAGAGGCCCCAGGCCCCCTCACGCCTTTACGATCCAGCTCCAGCTTCTTGAAAAATATTGCTTGAATTTATTTATATAATCGCGTTAGGAAGGCGGTGAGTTATTGTGAAGTCAGCATTCTTCCATCTTCCTTCCCACTAATCCTTTGTTTGAGACTGCTCCAACGAGTCCGATTACTAATGCAATTACACGCTACCTGGCAAAGGGTAATCCAAAAAAAATTAAACCCCTTCACATATTGTATTTTTCACTCAGAGCCACCCTCCTCCTAAAACTTAGTGCTGATGTAGATCAATTAGCTACTGATTTTATGACTCCCTGCATTAAAGACACATAGACTTTTGACATCTGCCCCCCGGGCACACAAATAAGTCATCTTAAAGGAAAATGTTGTCTCTCCTGTGGAACACAGGTTGCAGGGATCCCTGAGCAAAAGCAAACCCTTTGATCAGGGTTGACTGTAATGACAACAGAATGCAAGGCAGCCACACAAAATATGTGATTCGTCCTGATATTGCTTAAACCAAATCTTCAGACTGTCTCCTCAGTCCTCAAAGGTCCCTCTTTCATTCACTGTAAAATAAATGAGAAAATGAATAAAACAGTGCTACAGACTCTTGGAACATTCTTCTTGGTGTGGCACAGGCGTGACATTGAACCTGTGGAGAAGAATCTGTAACCCTGCAAGGCTGCTGGCTTCTGCAATGAATAATATGATATTATAAAAATTACCTCAATGTGAATTTTAGTTTCAAATATTAGATCAACCTCTAAACAAGCTACACAGATTGGACTAAGATCACAGAACAAACCATAAGTGTTGCCTAACTTGACAATACAAAGCTAAGGATCCATAGGCCCCTGCAGGAACAGAAAGGATTCGAAGGGACTGCAGAAGCTGAAGTATTATGGAGGATGGATGAAAGAAGACATGGAGTCTTAAACTATGGCCCAAGTTGCACAGACCACCAACAAGTGGAGGAAGAGAAATAGATTTAGTTCTATTGAAGAAGTGGCTGCCACTATAAGGAAGGCAAATCTTTGCTCATGGGAAGATGCCAAAGACCACTTAGAACTGGTCAGTTAAAAGCAACTGTGCAGGGTCAGCCAAATAGCTCAGCAGATTAAAGTGACTGCTTAGGCAGACACAGAGGCTAGGGGTTTGATCCCTGGCTTGCTGTACTGGCCCTGCCCCTGGGATGCACTGAGATGGCGATTGAGACTGGGTGTAGTGGTGCACACCTGTAATACCAGCTTTTTGGGACACTGAAAACAGGAGGATCATTATCACTGATCTTTGTAGTGAGACCCTGTAGACCCTGTACTAAATACAAGTAAAAAGCAATTGTACAATCACAATTAGACAGATGGAGTAATCACTAAAGCAAGTAAATGCAGAGATCACAAAGTGGTGGCTTCTAAAGGGTTAAGGTGTCTGTCAGAGGCCTTGGGTGCTGCCGTGTGGTGGAGTAGAGCTAGTAATGCTCTACTCTTGTTCTGCATGAGGACTGCAAGACATTTCATTTCATATTTTAGCATCAGACATCACTCTGGAAGACAGGGACAGGAAGATCACATGCTCAAGCCCAGCCCAGACAATTTAGTGACTTAGCAAGAACCTGTCTCAAAAAGCTACACATAAAAAAGGACTTGGGGTATAGCTCAGTGTAAAGGTTCTGGATTCAATCCTCAGTAAAATCAATCAGTATTTTTTAAAACCATTAGCACATACATATGACATATTTCTTCCTGTTTGTAGGTTGTGTTAATTAAGATTTTCCCTTAAAAATAAATGGCCGTCTCTGGCCACAGGACTAGGAGAAATCAGGGGTGAGGTGAAGCATTATTGTTTTCATGTCAGCCCAAACAGTGGCTCCATTATTTTTAGCCACATGCACATATCACTGGATGAAAATTAATTATTTTCATGCCATTTCATACTGGCTCTTTGGGTGACTTCTCATTTATAAAGTTCCACAGCCCCTAACAGCAAACTCAGTGATGTGTCTAAGTTCCAAGAAGAAGGCTATCAGCTGATTTAGGGAAGTGACCCTCTATAAACATCAGATCTTCCCACAGTTTGGGGAGAGAACTCTCTGTCAGAGGAGGCATTCAAAGCAAACAAAATGAGGAGCTTTGTACAGGTGAGCACAGATGTAATCTGCCCCCTTCTTTCCACAGACATTGCTAAGACTCTGAAAATCATTCTGTAAGCTACATACACTATGACTGGAGCCACTTGATTTTTATTTGTTTGGATTTTTTTTTTTTACCTCTTCATCCAGAAAGAAAACTTAAAAGGTCAAGAATTCCAATGGGAAAAAAAATACTGCATAAAGGCTGGACAATGTCAGAACTCAAAGGAGAGCCAAAGAAAACTCCTTTTTTCTATTCCACTGTTTTAGTGCCAGCCCATCTCACAGAGCAGAGCCTAACAGAATAGGTTACACTTTCTTGCTGGAGCTATCTCAAATTTTGCTAGACTATTTGGATAGTCTGTCACCAAGTAGGAAACCCTTGATGTTGAGGGTGAGAAACCAGTGAGGCAACCCTGAAGGAGAGAAAATGCTAGCTGAACCAAGTCAAGACCAGGACACTGCCCTTTGCCACCACAGTGCACATGGCCTCTGGCTAGGGCCACACAGATAGCCAATGACGTCAGCCTTCTAGGCTGGGAATATCTTCCTCCCTGACAGAAGCTACTACTTCAGGAACTAGCAAACTACAGTCCATGGGCCAGATCTAGCTTACGACTTGTTTTGCACAGTCCATAAACTAAGAATGGTTTTGACATTTTTTAATGGTTGGAAAATACCAGAAGAAAGATCAAACACACCAAGGCACATGTAAATAGTATGATATTTGAATTTCAATGTCCATTAATAAAGTTTTTATTGGAATACAAACATGCCCTCTGCTCCAGCTGCATTTGGTCTCACAGCAGAGTTGAATGATTTTAACAGATTGTGTGGCCCACAAAATCTAAAAGACTTACTAGCTTCCTACAGAAAATGTTAGCAAAATTCTATCTCACACCATGATTAATACAAACAGCACAGTTTTTCTGGCATTTTAAGAAAAAAAAAGCAACACTGAGGATTGAACCCAGGGACCTCTCAG
The DNA here is from genome assembly GCA_004027165.1 of Ctenomys sociabilis. Classification (NCBI taxonomy): domain Eukaryota; kingdom Metazoa; phylum Chordata; class Mammalia; order Rodentia; family Ctenomyidae; genus Ctenomys; species Ctenomys sociabilis. Next base: position 5,830 of record PVKA01001383.1, on the reverse strand, counting down.
TTAGCTGTCTGTCTGTCTATCATCTATTTTTTTTTGTTTTTCTACTTTTTTTTTTTTTTGTTGTTGTTGTTTAAACATTTATTTATTTATTTTTTTTTTCAGTTTAGATATGATTTATTCTGATCCAGTCAAAGAACTGTATTAAGTTATAGCTAGTCATTTCTAAAGATAATTCCCCAAATCCAAAACAATTTCTCCTTAGAAAAATCTATCAGAATGTGATAAGCATCAAAGGGCATAGTATATTATTATTATTTTTTTTTTTTTTTTTTTTTTTTTTTTTTTCCATTTATTTTTTGAGACAGGATCTCACTAAGCTTCCCAGGATGGGCACAAGCTTGTAGTCCTTCTGCCTTGACTCCCAGAGCTGGGATTGCAGGCAGGCACCACCATAGCTGGCTTATCAAGCAATTATAACTCTCTAAGTACTTGTCTCACTTTGTCATTTTTCTTCCTTGAAAGTTTGTTTTTAATGGACAAAACACCTGAGCATTATTTTGTCATCAGAAGAAAACATACAAATGGCTAGCAGGCATATGAAAAAGTGCTCGCTGTCACCAACCATCAGGGAAATGAAAATAAAAAGTGCACCCAGACGTCATACTCTAGTTAGTATGGTCATTAGAAAATCAAGAGATAACAAGTACTGGTGAAGATGTAGACAAATGGGAACTGCACAGGGGAAAGGAGTGGAGCCAGTGTGAAAAACAATATGGAGGCTCTTCACAACATTAAAATAAAACCATACATGATCCAACAACCCCCCTACAAGGTATAAATCTGAGAGTATTAAAATCATCACTCCCATATTTATTGTAGTAATACAGTAACCAAGACATAGAATCAGTTTAAGTGTCCATCAACTGGTGAATAGATTTTTTAAAATGGGGTATTCTATACACAATGTACTAGTCATCCACAAAAATTACGTGCTGTGATTGGGGACAACATAGACAGACATAGCAAACATCATGTTTGGTGACAAGAGACACATAGGAAATGATCTCATCTGTTTTTGGAATAAAAATAGTTAACATCATAGAGAGAGGGGAGTGACATTGGTCAGTACATCGACACTACAGGCAGCTAGTAGAATACCTTCTGCTGTCAGAGTTCGAGAGCAGAGTGCCCATGGTTAACAAAATGTGTCGTGTATTTCAAAATCTTTGGAAAAATTTGAATGTTCTCACCACAAAGGAATGATCAATGTTTAAGGTGATGGAAATACTAATGGCCCTGAGTGGATCATTGCACAATGTGTGCATGTAATGAAAGTACCACACTGCTCTCCTAAATCTGTACAATTGTAGTGTATCAAGCTAAAATAAAAACAGACTTTTAAAAAGACAAAAATAACAGCAATCACAAAATATAGAAAAAAGTCTTTGTTTACATATTCCTGATTTTACATGTGCAACAAGTGAAGTTTAGAGAAAGCACCCCACACGACCTTGCAGCAAATTCATTGCCTTGGGGCTCATGCTGTGCCTGGGTTTTCAGCCTCTCCCAGCAAGAGATTCTGAGAGAAAGTCCTGAGCCAACTAAGCAAAAGTGCCTTGCATGGCTCACACTTGTGATCCCAGCACTTAAGAGGCTGAGGCAGGAATACCATGAAGTTGATACCAGCCTGAGCTACATAGCAAGTCGGAGTCCAGCCTGTACTATACAGTAAGGTCCTGTCTCACAAAAGGCACCTACCCCCAGCAAATAAGACAAAATGTTTCTACGTCAATTCAAATTACCAACTCACTGGACTCACTGAGGTTTTGTGAGAGGGCAATTATGATTTTTTTGCCTACAATCCTGCTGTTGCTTCTAAAATGAAGCAGGCTTTCCCTCAAATACATCTTCTCTATCACTATAAGATGCATTTGTATGTTGTGATTTGTAGCTGGAAAGAGCTAGGAAGATTTCCCTATAGCCAGGCTAAGGAGGGTTTCACAGCCTGTGGGGCAGAAGTAAGAGTAAAACTAAGCACTGACAACAGATTCCATAGTTACTAGTTCAGTTGAACAATTGCTTGCTTCATAAACTGATTTCTAGTGAACTGACTCTGGAAAACTTCCAAACCAAGGTCAAACCTGGGGCTAGATTTTGGGTCTCAATCATTTGAGGGATTTTCTGTGACACACTGAAGCCTAGGAGAGAGGCCTTAGCCCCTCAGCAAAAGCCAGCCAGCTACCCCAGAGCTGAGCTTGGGGCTTTGCACCTGGACATGGCCCTCCCTGCAGCCTGGGCTCCTTTCACAGCCTGGTGGTTGTCTTGGAGACCAAGCACTCTAGGGAGGACAACTTTCAGCCTCTGCAAGGCTTCTCTAGGGATCAAAGCAGAGTTCCTCAGATGGCAGGTCTTTTAAGCCAGGCAATATCTCTTTTCACTGCACAAAGGATAGCATTGGCCAGATAATTCTTCTTGGGGAATTTCTTTGGGGATGGCCAGGTCTCCAGCCCATTGCTACCCTGAGACCCACCTCCAGCTTACCCCCAGAATGTGAGGGCAGCAAGTTAGGAATAATCTTCCCCTCATTCTCAATGTTCACAGCCAAGTTCTGAAATCAAACTAATGAGATTAAATCCTGACTCTTCACAAGCTAGATGTATCATCTGAGTGATTTCACCCCTCTAAATCTTGGTTTCCTTATCTGTAAAATAAGGATTTTTTTTTAAGTAGCATCAAATTCATAGTTTAGGGAAGCTTTGCTGAGACAGTGCATCAAAAATTCTAGGGACAGCCTGTGGCTAAGAACTGGTAATCACTATCCTTCTGCTAATTTCTGCCCAGAGTAAAGAAGAGGTGCTCACTAGAGGAAAGGCTGAGGTCCTCTGGGCTGCCCTCCACTGGAGCCCCAGGGCTGGTAATGACAACTAGAAGGGCTGGCTGTTTGCTTGGCCAGTCCAAATGACTTATTGCACAAGCCCCACTCAAGGGAATAGAAAGAAGAAGATAAAAAAAAGTCATAGCATTGATTTTTCTAGCATGTGAAACCAGCAATGTTATTTCCAGATCCATTCTTTTTGAAATTAAATTAAATAAAGTTTAGCTCCATTTGTTGATTTGCTGGAAACCATCTCTGCCCACCTCTCTCCTTTGAGGTGTGGGGCTCATGGAGGATTTCTTTTTGTCCTAGGAAGGCATTATTACATTAGGAGAAGTGTGAGCTTGTGATGATGTTCCAGAATTTTAGAGCTTTTCAGCCCAATGAGGTGTCAATTTGCAAGTACATTTTCCATAACCATTAGGTAGGCATTTTAACAAATGGGGGCTGTGGCGACGGAGAGTCCACCAGGAGTGAGTTATAGCTGCAGGATGCAATTCTTATTCAGAAACACAGTCCCTATGGAGGTGAAATTGTCTCTCTGCCTCATAGATACACTTTTGATAAACCAGAAGCATGCTCTTTTACTTCAATTATGAGATTTTTTTTTCTTTCCTTCAAAAACAATAAAGGTGCCAGTTATTTCAGGTGAGAAAACCTAATCTCGAGGCTGCCTCAAGGAGAGGTGTTTGCCAAGCCTAAACCCACCCAGGTGAGGGGCTAATAAAAGCCTCTGGAGGGGCCAGGCAGGGGCAGACAGGAGTAATAAGTGGGCTGTCAGTCATCCTAGCCAGCCAGAACCAATCAGAGTGACGTGGGGGGAGATCAACCACATTTAACAGACTGGGAGAGGGGTGAGGGTGAAAGCTGGTTCTGCGTCCCCTGGTTCATTGGAAGAAGGTCCATAATTGCCTCTGTGCCATCTAGACTTCAATCTGCCCCTTAGAGGCCTGATCACACAGAGGTCAGGACAATAGTGCCCAGAAAGAGGTAAAAAGATGATCCAGGGACCAGTCTTATTAGGAACCCATGTGTCTAAAGACTTGTGGCATTCCAGGAGTCCTGCACTGCACTGGAGCTTGGCCCTAGGTTCCAATGGCTATCCAGGTGGCTTATACAGGGCCAAAGCTCAAGTCAGCCTTTCAATCCCAGTTTCCACCTTCTTCAAAGCAGAATCAAGTGGACTTGGCTATTGAAACCATCATCAGTCTTCCTGAAAGAGAATCAGGCTGTGTGCCCTCGCTGCTAGTGGGGCATTTCACACACTACACAGGAAGCACCCTCGGCCCCCAGATAGGCTGTGCTTCCAGCATTCCCAACAAAGCAGGGTACTTTCTAAACTCTGAATAGAGCTCTATTCAGGTTCAGAAGATGTTGGCTGATTGTATAAAGAGGGGGGTCCCAGGGAGATCACGCCAAGAAATAAGGACAAAAAATTGTCAAAAATTCTGGCCTGGAGCGTAGCCGACTCCAGCAGCCTCCTCCATCCTGTCCACGTCTGGCCAGCCTAAGAGACTGGCCTGAGACAGTGTGGCTGACTCCAGCAGCCTCCTGGATCCCGTCACAAGTTCTCCCAGTGAGTGAGAATTTGCATGACTGACCAGGCTTCCCAGATCAGTGAGCGTGTGGTGAGTCTGAGGGAGAGCCTTTGGCTTCATCCCACGTGCACTACCCAGATCCCCACCATGAAGCCTTCCAAGCCAGTGACCTGCCTGAAACCTCAGGACCCACTCGCTAGCACCTCCCCGGATCCCCTGCCCTAAAGCCCGCTGAGCGAGTGGGAATTTTCAAGACTTCCTGGGCATCAAAGTTCAGTGAGTGTAGAACTCCAGGTCTGCCGTGCCAGAGAAACATTTCCCAGTGATTGCCGGTCCCACCCCACGGCCCCAGACTCAGTGCAGGTAGGACTGGAGTGAGAACTCCAAGCCTGCCATGCCAGAGGGACATTTCTCAGTGATCCCAGGTCCCACCCCATGGCCCAAAAATCACCACAGTCTGGCCTGTGAGTGAGGGCTCCAGGCCCGCTGTGCCGGAGGGACCTTTCCCAGCCTTCTCGGGTTCCGGCCTGTACACCCGGACCCAGCATAGGCTGGCTGACCCAGGACAGCCTACCCGGTGAATAAGATCATCCACTATCCTTTTGTGAGCCGAGCAGATCCACCAAGCCCAGGCCCGCCCAACTAGAGAGCGACCTGGCTGACACAGGAGGGCTGACTCCGGCAATTTTCCAGATCCTCGCCCCAAATCCAGCCAAGACAGTGGGAATTTTAATTACTTGCTCTGCATCCAAGTTCGGTTCATGCTCGCCTGACCAGGGAACCAACAGAGGGGAACCACAGGACCTACAGCAAAAAGGAACTGAACACAACAGCTAGATCCAGGATAGGCATACCTGGATAATCCCAAACTTAATAGACTGGCACCCGAATCTCATAACAAACTAAGGTTATAGCTGTACCAAAGCTCTACACCAAAGATCAAAGTCAGTGCTATACAAAATGAGAAAGACAAGGGGAAAAAATGCAATCCCAGACCTCGAGTCCATCAGGAAGGGCAGAGGACACTAGCTCAGCTGAAATGAATGAATTAACAGATATAGCAGCAAAGGAACAACAGCAGAAAGGTATAGAGGAAAAAAAACGAGAAGTAATTCCCCAAATTAAAAAAGAAATATCTGAATACATAGTATCTGAAATAAAGAATCAAATCTAGAAACATTGGACAGTAAACCAATGCTCACCCAGAGCAAGTGCAGAGCACTATTGCAGCTGAAACGAATGAACAGCATCTGAAGCAAACAAACAACAGCAGAAAGATCATGAGGAACTCAAAGAAGAAATAATTTCTGAAATCAAAAAAGAATTCTTTGAAAAACAAAGAATTCTTTGAAATCATACCATCTGAAATGCAGAAACAAGTCCAGAAATATACAGAGGAAACCCAGCTTGGAAGAAACTCTGCAGAAAAAGAATTAATAACTGCCTCTAAAGAAGACATGGATAAAAAAAACTTGAG